>JBDJHY010264243.1:0-10459 GCA_039654485.1 Withania somnifera
TATTATTATTATTATTATTATTATTATTATTATTATTATTATTATTATTATTATTATTATTATTATTATTATTAATAGGGTTTAGGAATGAGAGGTTGTTTAGCTTTGCTTAAAAGTTGGTCAAATTAATTTTAAAGTAGTTTTCGGTCCTAAAAAATATTTAGAAATTTAAAAAATGACTTAAAAAAAAGTTAAAACTTACAAGTAGGTATCCCCTACTTTTTATTTTTTAACTTACAAGTCATTAAAGTTTTACTTTTTAAAAATTCCTTTTTAAGCAAAGCCAAACAGGCATTGAATATCATTTTATAAGTATGTTGTGTCATCGTCATTTTATAGGTGCAATGCATCTTTATGTCTACATAGACAAATACTCAAACTTGACTTGGGTAGTCAAGTAAGCACTCCGACCTTAAATATGCACACCTAAATACCTCAACTTCGTCTCAATTGACAACTAAACACTCTAGCTTATTCGTACTGTGTCTCATGGACACCGATGCTGATGTCATACATAAATTTGGAGGTATCTAGATGATCATTTTTGTAAGTTGAAGTGCTCAATTGCCACAATGGACACAAGTTTAGTTGTCTCTAAACATGCATACACAAAGTTAGAGTGGTTAGTTGCCAATTGAGAACAAGTTAAAAGTTAAAAGGGACAACCCAATATACTAAAACTCTCAAAATGTGCAAGGATCAAGGAAAGAGCCCGCAGGATTGAACAAAGGTAGTTCATAATTTAAAAAATAAACACATAAACTAATCAAAGAAGGTTCGACATCTACTATATATACATAAAAAATTATTTAACCATATATAAATATTAAAATTTTTGGCTGAAGGGGTTCACCCGAACCCCTGATAGTGAACTAGCTTCGCATAAGAGTATATTGTACATGCCTCAGCAAGGATTTCAACTCGTGACCTCCTAATGGCGTATCAGCCATACTAAAAGTCCTATCTATATATTAATTCGTGATAGTTATCAGACCATCTAGTTTATAAATATATGGTCAAAGAATACACAACATAAAAACTCAAATGTATATGTTATATTAGATGTATATCATTGTAAAGTACACACTGTAAAGTGTCTTTTGTGGATCATTCATTCAGCCCAATAGGTTCATGGATTGGAATTGAGCTACTTGGAAATACTAAAGGTTCAGACAAACGTGAATCACGTGTCACACAAAGATAATTCTAGAAAGTAGACACGTGTTGTCCCGTGTTTTATATTAGCACCCAGATATAAAAAAAGAAACTACAAATAGCATAATGATAATACAATGTGACCAGTTAAATATCCAAGAGAAATCTTATCCTTTAGCCATTTATAATATATCATACAAAAAATGGTAATTATAAAATATAATTTTTATTCTAAAATTCGATGAACAAAATGATCCTTATGTTGAAAAATGATAGAAAGTTCCCCCAAAATTAAAATGTTCTAGCATCAAGAAAGAAAATTTAAAATTAGACATTATTAGTAAAATGAAAAGAGAAAAATTAGAAGTTATATATAAATCTAGAAAAGAGAAATTACCGAATGAAGAAATGTTGAGTCCTTACCTTGCAATCTGAGTTGGAATCCATTGTTGCAGTTAGTAGTTTTTTGAGGTCTTGAGAATAACGAAGGAAGAAGGTGTTATATATAAGTACATTTGGACTCTAAGTCTAAGTTTCGTTTATTGACTCAGCAAGGATGGAGACCACATTATAAATCACGTCCCCACAATCCTAAAATATAATCAAACTAACGATTATCAATTTTGTTGAGTTGAATCATTTTTAGGAGAAAAAATTACTTCTCTTTGCAAAGAAGAATAAAATTTATTTTTAAATTTTAATTTTAATTTCAAAATTTATGACGAAACGAAAATTAAGTTTGAAATGTATATTAATTTTCTTACATGAATAGCTTATAAGCCTAAATACCAAATCCAAACAACACAAGAAAACATTTTTAGAAAATACGTTGGGCACACAATATTATGTTCAATGCTTGCGTTAATAAAAGCAAAATATGTTTAGTTCTTAGAAAAAAACAACAGTAAAAAGAAGGCGTTTTGAGAAATAAAAAACAGTCTGTCACACATCACCTTTTGTTTTACGTGCTGAAAGTGTGTCATCGTTTCATTTTAAAATTTAATTTATTTAAAAGTAAATTATTTTATTTGTTTTATTATATTTTTAATATGTTTGTTTATGGGTTGAACAGATGATTTTTTTTTTTTATTTGGCTATGAATGATTGCGAAACTTGAGATAAGGACTCGTATCTATTTTCATACCGTACTGACTATTTTATTTAAAAAAATGATCAAACAGTTCAATGGAATAGTAATTAGTATCAATGAGTAATTTTGAGCCTCTTATGAAATTGGTGATTTTTATTATTATTTTCTATAACATATAATACTCTTTTTGAATTGACAGTAATACCAGAAATAAGATCTTTCACGAAAAGTAACTAATTTGATAAAAAATAATTCCTTTGGACATTTGGGAAATTTAATTTCATCTCAAACTAATAAAATAGAGTATAAAATAGGCAGTTGATGAATCTCAAAAGATCACCAACAAATCTACTAATAAATCTACCTTATAATAAAACACAACAACAATGATTCTTGAATAAGCACCTGCAAAACAGAGCCCAGGGTGGTCTCCGGGGTAATTCTCCAATGCTTAAGTTAGTAATGAGTTTCTGAAGAATATATGAATATTGTGTGTAAATAATATTGTGACCGTACCTTTGCCTTCCTGCTTTCTGGCTTTTATGCATGTCTCTTGTAACGACCATATTAGTGGGTGTTGTAAATAGAGAGTAAGCTCCGCAGCCACATTAGTGGGTGCTGTAAATAGGGAGTAACCTTCGCAGTTGTTGTTGCCACTTTCATTGTAATTACCGTTGTTCAATGACATTAATAACAATTAGTAATTATCTAATTGTAACAATATTACTAGCACTTATCTGATATAGTAATTATTCAATTAGGACGGTATTCTACATAACCCTTGTACCATTATCCCATTAGGGAGTATCTTCCGCAACGGTTACTTTACCGTTATTCTACGGTATTAATGGTAATTACTTAATTATGGTATTAATAGTAATTACTACCGTTATTCGACACTAGTCCCCCCTCCGGGAGTCGAGATGTGTATTTACGTCATTTGACTGAATACGTAGAGTAGGGGTGAACTGAGTCTTTCCGAGGTTGTTTACCAAAATGATTAGTACAACCATGGTGTTTTGGCCGATCTATTTTTTGTGGATTTTTTTAGTCTACTTTTATAATCAGCACTGTGCAGAGGTAACTTGTATTGAGGTGAACTGTGCACCTGCTAAATGTTACTTCAAACCTATTTTGTCTGAGATAGCAGGACCGAAGTGGTAAATCATTACTTGATTCTTTTTGTTGATACCTTGCTCCCGAGATGGATGTTTTTTCTCCTGGCTTCCAGTTTGCCAAGGTGATGTTGTCCGAGGTCGATATAACCCGTACTTATTGAGTTGGCATCTTTTGCTTTTGGCATGGTAAGCTCAGGGCGTGTTGGCACGAAGGATCTAAAGTCAATTTATTATTTCGGATAACCTTTGTGAAACGGAATAGGCGGGATTTCACCTCATCTAATTTTCCTGCCTTTTTATTTCTGTCTTTTCAATTCATTCCACTCTTGCTTTACACATGTCATAATCTCTCGATGAACATGTCATTTCTAGTACTTTTGTACCTGGGAAATACGCGATATTCACTATACCGTCGCTTTATATCCCCCTCATTAATTATCTCTTTTCCCCACTCATTTGTCATAATTGGGCATCTTGAAATTGTAAATCTAAGTTATATCTACATATACTGATCCTTTTCCCTCAATCTAGTTTTTCTTACAACTTTTATTCTTCGCACTCTTTTTTCCTCCATCTCTTCCAGAGCTTTTCTTCGTTGTCCCCTCTTCTTAGTTATAAAAAATCAGTAAGTATGTCTTCCTTTTACCCTTCTCTTTCTTCTGATATGTATAAGACTGAGGTCTATCATGTAGGCAACAATGACCCTGATCTTCAGGTCTTAACTATGTCTTAACACGTTTTTGATGATCATGATTTGTTGGTCCAAAAGGTCTCAAGTAGTCTATCTGTGGACACTTTATTGCCTTTTTTTTAAGGGAATGACATCTCCACCCTGATTTTGAATTTACAATTCCCCGCCCTTGTGACAGGGCGTGTCTACCTCCCATAGAGTATTGCTCCATGTATTATGAATACATTGTGGCGGAGTTACGATTTCCCTTATTTTCTTTGTTAACTAGTTTATTGGCAGCGCAGTTGGTGCCTAACGCCATGCGCATTGTCGTAAGGTTCCAAATTGCTTGTTCTAAAATAGGAGTAGAACCTTCCATAGATCTCTTTAAACATTTTTTCTCTATAAAAAGTTCAGGACCCTTAAAGGGTTGATATTTTTTCTCACCCTTCATAATTTTAGGATTCTGAACCCTTCAAAAAATGCTGAGTGGAAGGGTAAATTTTTTTATGTCAAAATAAGTGACTTCGACTGGTACCTGAGTAAAGTTAGAAATGATGTTGTTGTGGGTGTGAGTACCTCTGACTCGACCTTGTGGACCAAATAAAACCACATCGTTGAAACTTCAACGATGTGGATTTGTTTAAGGCCAAAATCAGCACTTTTATCCTAGCTGACGAGGTCGAGGTGGTATAATTTGAAGAGGAAGCTGAAGTGACTAGAAGTAGTTGCTAAGTTAGAAATATGTATATCTGAGGTTGATAATAATTTGCCTTTCTTGTTAAAGTTATGTATCTAACCTTTTGTATTATGTTACAATAGTTCAGATTAAGCTCGGCAAGAAGCCCAGGCCCTCTGCTTTTTTGTTGGGCTGGCCAAGGAGACAACTTCTTCTAACCCTCTCCCTATAACGAGGGCAACTGAAAAAGAGACCGTCTTAGAGGTAGGTAAGAAAAGGAGGAGCTCATCTGAGGTGCCAACTCCCAAAAGACAAAAAGTCGCTGAGATGGTCCCCGTCAAGGACACCTCACCGGCTAGCCTTGAAATGTAAGCATACCTTTGAATTACTAGTCGTGCTTTTACCTATGTATTTTCTCATTATTAATTCTTTTTCCTATTTTACAGATTTTGAAGAAAACGACTTTTATTTTGGCCCCAAAAAAGGATCGATTTAAGGAGGAGCTTAGCTCGATGAAAGGAGGCTGAGGCCAAACTGAAGGCCTCGAATGAGGGTTATCGAAAAAAAACAAAGGGTGGACGAAATTGAACAACAACGCCTGAAGAATGACTATGTCGATCAGCAAGGAGAATTTGCCGAGGTATTATTTGAGAAGGTCACTTTGACCAATGCCTTCTTGAGTTATGTATCTTTGATGAGTCAAGCCCTCGCCAATGCCAATCGCGTCGTGGTGCTGGATGAGGTGGCTGAGGAGTTCCCAGACCTACTTCTCAGGGATGAGAGGTTTGGATATGACGTAGGAGATGAGGCTCGAGTGGATGAGGACTACATCAAAATAGTGCTGGAAAGGCCGGAGTTACCGTTGATCTAATACGTAGCTCAACACTCCACTTCTTTAACAGTGGAGAAGCTGAGGTCATGCACTGAGGATTCTGACGCTGATATCCAAGGGTTCTTAGATACTGGAGACGCACCTCGTGTCGAGAGCTCATCGGCCGCTGATGATGCCCCTACGAGCTCCTACTAAAGACCTTGAAGATGTTCCATCCTCCGAGGACCCTGCCGAGTTAGAGCCCACCTCAGCCATTAATCAGGTCTAGGGCAGTAGATAATTTTTTAGCCTTTCCTTTTTTTTCCATTGTAATTATTACGGCCTACTTGTCCATTTTTGTTAATGAAACACAACTATTTTTCTTGCCTTAAGTTAACCTCACATCTGTTGATCTTAAAGTCATTATTTTTAATTTCAGCAAATCATCCTTATATACTTGAACAAGTGGAAAGTGAAAATTCTACCCTCCGGATCTCTCTCATTATTTTACGGAGGCTTCTTCATGAGAAGATCAAGGAATTTGTTAACAAAGACAAGTTCATCTAATATTTTAGGACTAGTTTATTTGAGAATGCTGAGTTCCAAGGCTTGGTGAAAAAGCTGAAGCATTCCAGCGAAGAGAGGAAATAATTCAGGGAGGAAAATAAGATGCTTTCCCAAAAGGTTGAAGATTACGGGGGGATGCTCGTAAGCTTGTGGATAGTACTAAGAGGACTATTGCCTACTGAAAATCCAAGACAAAATAGTACAAATTGGACTTTGACCATCGTGAGACCGAGGTAAATCGCCTTCAAGATCAAATACGAGAATACGAATGAATAATATTTGTCGAGGGAGGGTTACTTACCTTGGATGAGATTGAGGGATGAGGTTGAGGACTGAGTTCGCAACTTAGCTGCTATTCTCGAGAGCCTGGCTTCCAACTTCGGGGAACGCTCCCTGGATTATCAAAAGAATAAGATTTTCTTGGACCACCTACTGGCCATGTATGATGATGTGAAGAAGAGGCCTCAGAATTTCCGAGCTCAGAAACAAGCCAGCACAAGCCAGCCAAACTCTTCCTCAGCTTCCCCATCTTTAGACATTGTACCTATCAGAGGTGGAAGGGGGCGAGGTAGAAGAACTCGGGATCGACAAAGTCATTGGAGTTAGGATAGTACTTTGTAAAAGTAGTTAATATTCATTGTAATTTTAATATATAGGAATTATTCTATGTAAATAAATGTATCCAATCTTCAATAAAATTGATTTACTTACATAACTCGTTGATGCTCTTGACTTCAGCCCAATGTAGGCACAAACTATCTGTATTAATTTGTTCATAGCGGCACTTTGGCCTAACCGAACTCTCGTACACGAGGTCGATTTTATTTATGATTTGTAGTGCTTAGCAGAACCGAGCTCTCATAACCGAGGTCGATTTAATTTGTATTTTACGGCGCTTGTTCGAACTGAACCCTCGCGTTCGAGGTCGGTTTAATTTATTCTTTGTGGTGCTTGACCGAACCAAACTCTTATATTCGAGGTCGATTTAATTTTCGTCCTTTTTTGTTAAGGAGTATAACCCATCTTAGGCTAGGTTTAGTCCATAATTCGTAGATTGGTAAAAATAAAATGACAATTATAAGAGATGACTGTAAAATGACAATTATAAGAAATAAATATAAGTTAAAAAATTGTAGTTTTACTGATAAAACCTTCGCAAATTACTTATATACGAGGTTCTTGTTATTTCACTACTATGTAACCTTGCTAATTTATAGCTACTTGATTTTAAAGCCTCAATTACCTGATAAGGGCCTTCCCAGTTCGCCTCCAGCTTCCCCAACTTTTCAGCTCGGTTAGCTTCATTTCGTCTCAGGATATATTGGCCCAGGCTGAATTGGCTATTTTTTACCTTGTCGTTTTAATATTTAGCCATAGCCTGCTTGTATTTGGCCTAAAAAATAACTTCCATCTTTCTCTTTTCCTCTAAGATTTCAAGATTTATCCTGAGCGCTTCTTCATTGCCTTGCTCGACATAATGTAGTAACCTTGGGCTGGGTACCCCTATCTCGACTGGAATTACTACCTCCGTTCTGTACATGAGACTGAGCGAGGTATCTCCATTGGGCGTTCTTGGAGTCGTCCTATACGACCACAGTACTTGAGACAAGCTATCCACCTAATCTCTTTTTGCCTTATCCAGCCTTATTTTCAGGCACTACAACAATGTTTTGTTTGTGACTTCCACTTGACCTTTTCCTTGGGGATGTCCTACCGAAGTGAATTATTGGATGATTTGCATTTCTTCACACCAAGATTTAAATGGATCGTCTGCAAACTGCTTTCTGTTATCTGAAATGATCTTCTTTGGTATCCCAAATCAACAAACAATGCTCTTTTAGACGAAGTTTAGAATTTTTTTTCCCTGTAATCATGGCTAAGGTTTCTGCCTCTACCCATTTGGTGAAGTAGTTTATGGCCACCACAAAAAATTTCACCCTTCCTGGGGCTTTAGGAAATGGGCCTACGATATCAATCCCCCATTGGGAAAAGAGCCACACACTTTGCACTGAGACTAACTCCATCTGGGGAGTCACCGATGCATGGAATTGACACTTTGAACATTTCTGGACGAAGTCATGTGTTTCTTGAAACAAAGTATGCCGGTAATATCCCCACATTAGAATCTTTTTTGCCAATCCCCTTGCAGCCAAGTGGCTACCACATGAGCCCTCATGAATCTCCCAAATTATGTAACTAGCTTGATCGGTCCCCACACACTTCAGTAGTGGTTGCAAAAAGGACATTTAATAAAGGATTTCATTTTCTAAGACATATCGGGGTGATTTGAGCCGAAATTTCCTTACCTCAGCTGGATCAGGAAAGTTTTCTCCCGAGGTGAGGTATCTCACTATTGGAGTCATCCAACTATCATTCATCTCTTCCATCGTAGAGATTTTGACTTCATGTGTATTAGGTTGACGAACCTCTTCGATTAATACTTGGTGCCCTTTCTTTTCTTTTCTCGAGGATGCCAACTTGCTGAGTTCATCAACTCGCGTATTTTCCCCTCGGGGGACCTTGGTTATCTTTCATCTCGTAAGTACCCCTTACTTGATTGACCACGATCTAGGAATCACTGAAGATTGAGAGTGAATATATTTTTATTTGATGTGCTAGGCGTAGACCTTCTATCAATGCTTCATATTTCGCTGCACTATTTGTCGTTTTAAAAGTAAAACGCAATGCATATGATACCTCAGTCCCTTCAGGACTTTTGAAAAAAACTCCAGCCCTGCTACCGTCTTCACTGAAGGCTCCATCTACGTGCATGAGAAGAAGTCACTTGGTACTTCGGGCTCTTCATTTACCACTGCCTTTTTCATAGAAGGTTTTGTGGCCTCCGAGGTGGATTTATGCATTTCTACCAAAAAGTCTGCTAGAACCTAACCTTTGATTGCTTTTCGAGGTAAAGTTGATTTTGTGTTCTCCGAGCTCAACTGCCCACTTCATCAGGCACCCTGAGGCTTATGGTTTCAAAAGTATCTGTTTCAAAGGTACATCAGTTAACACACAAATGGGCTGTGCTTGGAAGTAAGGATGAAATTGTCGAGCCGCAATTATCAGTGCTAACACTAGTTTTTTGTTAGGCAAATATCTTACTTCGGCTCTTGTAGAGCTCTGTTGACAAAATAGACTGGTTTCTGAGTTCCCTTATCCTCCTTAACCAAAAAGGTACTTACTGCTTCTCCAGCTGTCGCTAGATACAAGTATAGGTTTTCTCCGGTCTCTGGTACAGTTAATGCAGGCAACCCCGTCAGATGTTGTTTTAGATCCTCAAAGGCCCTTTGACAATCGTCTGTCTACTGGAAGTTTTTTGCACTTTTCAAAACTCAAAAGAATGGCAACTGTTTTTCAACCGACTTCGATAAAAAATGACTTAAAGATGCCAAGAACCCCGTTATCCTTTGTACGTATTTAAGCACGTTGGAGATTTCATCTCGGCAACCACTTTCACCTTTGAAGGGTTCACACTTAACCCTTTATTGAATACAACGTATCTAGAGAATTTACCCGAGATGACCCTAAATCGTATTTCCTCGGGTTCAACTTTAGTCTTGTATGCCTCAGGAGTTGAAGGAATTCCTCGAGATCTTTTAAGCTTATCACCAGATTTTTTCTCTTTACGATAATGTCGTCTACATAGACCTCTGCCAATTTGTTTTGCAAATACTTTATCCACTAACCTTTGGTATATGGCTCTAGCTTTTTTTAATCTAAAAGACATTGTTTTATATGCGAACGTTCCCCAATCCGTAATGAAAGTGATTTTGGGGGCATCCACCTCATCCATGAGCACTTGGTGATAACTTTTGTACAGGTTTAAGAAATTCATGAGTTCATAACCTGAGACAACTTTTACCTTCTAATCGATTATCGGTAAGGGGTAGCAATCCTTTGGACAGTGCTCGTTCAGATCTGTGTAATCAACACACATTCTCCATCCCCCTACCTTTCTCACCATAACCGGGTTGGCGATCCAGGCTGGATACCTTACCTCGAAAAAAATATCCGTTGCCAGCAACTGCTCGACTTCAGTTTAGATAACTTGATTTATTTCAAGTGCAAACTTCTTTTTCTTTTGTTGCACGGGTTTTACCTGTGGATCCATATTTAATATGTGGACCATCACCTCGGGTGATACTCCTTTCATATCCAATGGGGATCAGACGAAGACGTCCTTAAACTTTTGGAGCAACGATACGATCCCCTAATGAAGTAAAGGATTCCGAGACGATCCTACCCTGACTTTTCTTTCGGGGAATTTTGGGTCCAATAGGACCTCAAGCACCTCATCGTCTGCTTCTTCCGAAGGGGTGACTTTAATTCTCTCCCGAGGTTGGACCTCAGGTTGAGAAATCTATAGTTG
>JBDJHY010264252.1:0-10458 GCA_039654485.1 Withania somnifera
TTGACCAAAAAATAGTGACCACCGTTTTGTTTGGTCACCAAAGGCACTCTTTAGTGACCAATTTTAATTTGGTCACTAAAGGCCATTTTTCTTGTAGTGTACTCAGCTCATGTGACCTTGTATCACATTTTCGTCACTTCCATCCAGACCGAAATATCGATTACGTAAAGTTTTCATAGATGGAGTGTTGACTTTGACTCCATTTTGATTGCGGGTTTTTCGGTAGCGTTGTATTAAATCGTTTAATTTAATTAATATTTCTTTGAGTTAGTATACCAAATTATGTTGAAGTTTTATTATTTTAAGGAGTAGGTTTTATTAAAAATAATTTTCTATTTATTTTGATGTATTTAAATTGTTATAAATATTTTATATTAATTAATTTAATACCTGATTATTTAAAAATAGGGGGAATAAAGTTCTCCTTTTATATATATATATATATATATATATATATATAAATATATATAAAAGTATGCTTACCTATATGTTTAGAACTATTTCATTGTTTTAACAAAACAATAGCAGAGAACGACTTTCTCTTCTTCCTCAATCAGCAACCTTTCATTTTATTGAGGTTAGTTTGGAAGTTTTACCCCGTGAAAGCTTGGTATCTTGGTTTCTCATGCATTTCTAGCCTATAATCCCTCGTTTTTACTATAGTTTCAATATTTTTCTATTGTAAGCAAATGTTTTAGGGCTTATATCTTTAATTCTACCTGTGGAATTGAGCCTTAATTTGTGTCACGTGATCCCCAAATCGTGTTCTTCATGCTGATATAATTATTTTCTAATTAAGTTGTTAGGATTTAGGACCCAGTTTTAGCCGAGACTTTGACCAATTTATTTATATAGCAATATGGGTCTTGTTTTACTCGTCTTGACTCGTTGATCATGTTTTGACAGTCTTACTCTTGTTCGGAATTAGTACGGATATTTTGACTCTTTGGGCGCGCTCTCAGAATTGTTCTTCGGCAGCTACGTAGGCTAGGTTTATTGTGTTATTAACTGAGTTGATATATCATTTACATTGGTAAATTGTCAGCTTGGGGCTGGAATACTAGTCTGGAGCCCCGTTATTGTTACACTTTGGCCTATGGCCGTTCTTGTTGGCTTTATCGATCTGTACTAGACCCTTGGACTACGTGAGCTCCACCTGCGATTGTTTATATGCAGACTTTGAACCATAGTGAGGTTAGGGAGGGGATTATACTAGTGATTAGGGCTTACTAGCCATCCTCCGATTTTGCTGTTTGGGGGCCTAGAGGCCGATTCTAGGTAGGCTGCTTATTTGCACTTAATTTGTAACTGTTTTCGCTGTAGCGATACTATGTTTATTACCTTCTTCTGATGTTGCATGATACTTGATAGAGCAAGACTATGGGTTGATTAGGAGAGACTGGACTTAGCCTGTTTCTCCGGCTATTTATATTTACAGGCTCAGGCTGGGATTTGGTATTTCTGCCTGATGTTTTTGCCATTACTTGGTATTTGTGGAAGATTTGTATGTGGGATTGGTTCCCTTCTACAGACTCTCTGACCTAGGTCACTACGTCGATGTCTGTGGGACTGTGTAGCCTGGGTAGAAGGGTATACTGGGGGAGAAAGGGAAAGTATACGGATAGAGATCTTCTGTGGATGTTCTTCACGTCCTAGTAGGACTCGATTTATTATATATATGATTTTGCAGTGCCATGGGTCACCAAGGAAGACAACGTATGGGTACTGGGGTATTTTGGAGCACCCTTTAGGCAGTACTTTTTGGTTATTTAGATTGTTAATGTACTTTAGAGATTTACCTAGTATTATTTGTGCATAGATTCATTTGGATATGGGTTCACTGAGGATCCAGATAAGTGCCATGTTGTTTGACTATCTGTGAATTGATTATGCTAGTCTATTATTGCCCTGCTTAGGTGTTGATCATTTTTTACCTTGTTTATACTTATTGGCACTCAGTCGGCCTATGCCTACTGGGTACATTTTGTTGTTGGTACTCACGCTACACTTCTGCATCCTTTTAGTGCAGATCTAGACACGAGTCAGCAGTGGGATCACGATCGATCCAGGCAGAGTTGTGTTGTTTCGGAGATACGGTGAGTATCAAGCGTCCTTGCTGCTCCTGGTATTTTTCTGTGTCGAAGTTGTTCCATGTCGGACTTGGGATAGCTTTGTATATATCTTTTGGTCATGTAGATTTGTATTCTGTTCTGGTTATATATATTTATAGTAGTTCATCGGTCATGGCACCAGGTTTTGAGAAGTGTGTTTTTGTCCGATTTGTTGAATTATTTCTTCTTTCTCTTCTCTATTTTTCTTATGGGTTACAGGTACTGGCCCACCGCTACTCGCTCTGGGCCAGGAATTAGGCTTGTCTACAAGTAAGGTGTAGAAGCCATCACTTTCCAATTTTCGGGTCGTGATAGTATGCTTCAAGCCATATACCTTATTTTGGATTACTTTCCAAAGAGAATTATTTGTACCTTACAAATACTTTCCCAGATAGAATGAAGTAAAGACAAAAAATAATAAACAAATCTCTAAACACAAAAAGAAAAGTTTTACAGTTACTAAACTTTTGTATGTTTATATGGAGGAATGTTGTTACTGGAAAGTGCAAAATACGACCTTAATATTCTAAGTATGTTCCCCTATTTATAGAGGATCAAAATAATTTCTAAAATACACGTTATTTTTTAAAAGACACATCGCTTCTGTAAAAAACATTATTTTCAAAAAGACACATTGCTTCCGAAAAGAGACATCGCTTTCAAAAATACACATCACTTCCAACATGATACATTGTTTTGCAAAGCTATTTTCTTATTCCTGTTGCTATTTTTCTTGAAAATTCTAACAATCCCTTACCATTTTCAAGTGAAAATAACAACCCAACAATTCCTCTAGAAAATAAGAAACAAAAGAATTCATGCATAAATAAAGTTTCGAGCAATTAAACTTTAACTACCTGAATATAATTTTTATTAAACTGAATAGTCAGGTAAGACAAGTCTTTTGAATCGACCTCCATATTTATAAAATAGGATGAATCTCACACATGAATTCTATTACATTATCCTTTATAACCAACACATCAATATTGTCACTTATGAACTTGAGACTGGATGTTGTATCAAGCATCAAATTGAGGCTTCACCCTTAATTGTCTTTCTTCATGGATTTCAATCCCATCCCCCTTAATGTTCTCAACATAAAGTCCCTTACTAATCCCTTAGTCAATGATCCATAAGATTATTAAGCAAGCGTACATAGTCAATCGTAATCGCTCTATCTTTAATTAATTTATATATATAACTATGTACAAGACCAATATGTGTAGAATTTTCATTATATATATGGTTGTTCGCTCGAGCTAAGGTGGCCTCACTATCACAATAGATAGAAACTGGTGGCATGGGCTTAGGATATAATGAAATATCAAAAAACACATTTCTTAGCCATTCTCTTTCCTTAGAAGTGATGACAAAGCCACAAATTTAGCAGCTATAGTTGAACTTGCAACACATGTTTTCTTCTTAGATCCCCAAAATATCACACTCCCACCAACGAGGTATATCCATCCACTTGTTGAGGAATAATCCTCTTAATTTGTGATCCAACTTACATCTGAATACCCTTTTAGTATGGCAGGATCATCACTATAATAAATGCTATACTTTTGGTTTTATTGAGATACTTTAATACTCTTCTTATAGCATGCCAATGATGCTCACTTGGATTGCAAGTATATCTGCTCAACTTATCCACCACATATGTAATGTCGGGTTTCGTACTAATCATAGTGTACATCAAGCACCCCACCGACTACTCTAAGTTGAGGAATTGGCCTACCACAATTTCTTTTCAATTTAAAAGATGGACCATAGGGTGTAAAAATAGGATTACAGTTGAAATGATTAAATTTCTTTAACACTTTCTCAATATAATGAGATTGTGTTAAGGAAAATCCTCCACAGTTCCTAATAATTCTTATGCGAAGAATGTCATCTCCTTGTCTCATGCCTTTCATAGAGAACTGAGTAGACAAGAATCTTTTGGTGGTTTTGGCTTATTCTATGTCGGTCCCAAAGATTAACATATCATCTACATACAAGCAAATGCGAACTCCATTTTAATTTTCAAATTTTGAATAGACACACTTATCTGATTCATTGATTTAAAAGTCATTAAAGAGAACTACTTTATAAATTTTTTTATGTCATTGCTCTTTGTTTGGATGGTGATTTTTTATGATTTCATAATGTACGGTATTGTACAGTATAATATTGTATTGTACTATACTATGTTTGAATAGATTATATGGTTTGTTATTGTTTCATAATGTATTTTTTTGTTTGGTTTGACCATATGGTACTGTATTATAGTCGGTAAGTTTACTAAAATGCCCTGAATTATTATATATATAAAAAGAATTAATAAAATAATAGGTCATTCTTTTCTGCTAATTTGTTATAAATTATCAATAATGTTGTTAAATTCATACAAATTCTAACATAATTACTTTAAGTAAAGTTAAAAAGAGAAACAAATACCAAAAAACCAACAAAAGAGAAGAAAACAAAATAAAACTTAGAAGAAAATAGGAGAACTGAGGTAAAAGAGAATTGAACGCAGAAGAATTGGATAAGTGGAGAACTGAGCATAGAAGAAAACTAAATGCAGCAGATGTATTAGGAGTCAAAAAATATAGGTTAAATGACAGATTTTATAATATTAGGTAAGGGTATAATTGAAAAAGCAAAAATACCTAACCATGGGATACCATCAAATTGGTGGTACAATAAAATGGGGCTTTTCATAGTTTTTTAACCATGAAATTACATTATACTATACTACATATTTTAAGTAACTAAAAATAAACATGGTTCTGATACAAACCATACCATACCATCACTAACCACCGTCTAAACAAAAGGTTAGGAGATTGCTTTAGCCCATACAATGATTTTAGAAGTACAGACTTTCTTCTTTTGTCTTTTAACTAGAAACCCTTTAGGTTGTTTTGTATAAACTTTCTCTTTCAATTCACCATTTAAAAATATAGTTTTGACATCTATTTAGTGAATTACTAAATTATGAACAGAGGCTAGTGGAATAAGAACCCTTATCCTTGCCATTTTAGCTTCTGGAGCATAAATATCAAAGTAGTCAATATCGTGCTTCTGTTTAAAAACCCTGTCCACAAACACAGTCTGTATTTATCCACGGTACCATCTATTTTTAAATTTTTCTTGAATAACTATTTACCATCTATGAGTTTGTAACCGGGTGAAAAGTCTGTTAGTATCCAAGTATTAGTTTCCATAATAAAATCTATATCATCTTGGTAAACTTCCTTTCATAATGGTGAATCTGGAGATTGCATGGCCTCACTAAAATTAGTGGGATTATTTTTCATACTATAGCCGTAAGGAACTCATTTTCAACTTCATCAATTGAACCTTCTACTAAATAAGTATAGAAGTCATCTCCATATATTTTTTTTATTTTCTAACACGCTTTCTCTTTCTTACTTTAGCTATGTCACTTTGATTTTCATCATTTTGAAAAATTGATGGTCGTGAAGTAGAAGAACTTAGATTACTAGAAATAATATTTGGTCTAGGAATTTATACAAATCAAGTTTCATAAAAAATTGCATCTTTTGATTCAAGAACTGTATTAAGTGAGTATGAATCATTTGGTTCAATAACAAAAAACCTATAGGCTTTGCTATTTTCAGCATATTCTATAAAGATGCATTTAGTTCTTCTTTCACCCAACTTTTTCCTTTTAGGTTATGGAACTTTAGTTATAGCCCTTCATCCCCAAATTTTTAAATAACCAAAATTTGATTGTCTTTTGTTCGAAAATTCATATGAGGTTGCTGAATTTCTTTTGAGAATGTAACAAGTTGTTAATATAGATTCACCTCAATAACTGTGACTTAGGCCTGAATTAGACAATAAAGAATTAACCATTTCTGTTAAGACTCAATTTTTCAGTGTGTCTACGCCATTTTGTTGTTGTTTATATGGCATCGCTACTTAATACACAAGATTGGTGCTTTAAAAAAATAAGGGTTTATTATATTCTCCTCCCTATACAGTCCTTGAACACCAAATAGAAGTTTCAAATTGTAATTCAACTTCAGTCTTGTAAATTTTAATTTTTTTGAATGCTTCATTTTTTAAATTTACAAGATAAACTTTGCAAAATCTATGATAGTTATCAATGAAAGTAATTATATATTTTTTTCCTCCAATTGTCGGAGTACTATGAAAATCGCTTAGGTCACAATGAATTAATTTAAGCAACTTTGTACTTCTCTAAAATACTTGAAAAGAATTTTTTTGTGATTTTTGTTAATATACAAGTTTTATATTTTTCACCATCCACATTTATTATCGGTATTAAATCAGATTTATACATATTCCTCATTCTATGAAAATTAATATGTCCAAAACGTGGATGCCATAATGAAAATTTTGAATCAAGCATGTAGACAGAAACTTTATTATTCATTGCATTATCATTGTTGATAATTATATATAACTTAAGCATGCCATTGACAAAATACCTCTGCCCAACAAATACACCACCCTTATACAAGATAAATTTATTGGTTTCAATCACTTGCTTAAAACCATGATTGTCCAAGAGGCTACCAGAAATAAGATTTTTTCTAACACTAGGAACATAAAATACATCGCTAAAATTTAACATCTTTCCATATGTGAACTTTAATTTAACTTGTCCCTTGCCCTTAACTTCTACTGTTGAAGAGTTTCTCATGTAAAGAACAATCCCATCATCAACCTGTGTGAGTAACTTGAAGAAAGAACGATCATTGTACACATTCTTAATAGCACCTGTGTCTATTCACCAAGAATTTTTATTTTCAATGACATTAGTTTCAGAAATCATGGCAACAAATTTATATTTTGATGGCCCTTGGTTGCCTCGACTCGTCTTTATTTTCCAGATTGAGCAATTCTTCTTTTTTTGGCTTAGTTTGTTGCATTCATAGCATATACCTAGGAACCCCCTCTTCTTTTGTCATCATTATAAAGCCTCTTCTTGTTATTATGTTGTCCTCTGTGTGCTTTGGAGGACTCCTCATGTTCAATGACATGAGCCTTTCCTTCTTGAGCACTAGGCTCCTTGAATTTATCCTGCGTGTGGAACTCTTGTTCTACACAAAGATGATTAGCAAGTTCTTCAAGAGAAATTTTCTCCTTTTTATGTTTAAAATTTTTTTGGAGTGTTTTCATAATGAGGGTAATTTATCAATAATAGAAGACATAATAAAGAATCATCCATCACGATTTATGTTGGATGAAGTGACTTACAATGCCTTGAATTTCATAAAACTAATTTATGACCTACCGATCTTCTACAATCTTATAATTATTAAATTAAGAGACAAGAAATCTCTTACTAAATGTATCTTCAAGCATGTACTTTTTCTCTAAAGAATCTCACTGTTCTTAATAGTCTCCATCTGTTGATAAATGTCAGATAAAGCATCAGACATTTCATTCAATATATTGCCTCGACAAATATAATCATCATTGTCCCATTTCATCCTTGTCCTTGTACTTTTCAGAGATTTATCTTTGTCTTCATTGATCTCTGGTGGACGAGCGATCGAAATCACATACACAACCTTCAGTATTGTTAAGAGAAAATACATTTTCATTGACGAAAATCAACTCTACCAAACTTGTCAAGTTTGGCAACGTTGGTTGTGAAATTCTTAATAGAAGACATGATAATAATTCTCTTTGTTTGTTAGCAAAACAAAGTATATCTTGGTGAAAATTTGGATATGCATCAAGTCGTATACCTTATTTTAGATCACTTTCTAAAGAGAATTATTTATTCCTTACAAATACTCTCCACGATAGAATGAAGCAAAGCTAAGAAATAATAAACAAGTCTTTAAACACAAAGAAAAGTGTTCTAGTCACTAAACTTATGTAGATTTCTATGAAGGAATGTTGTTACTGGAAAGTGCAAAAAAATCTTAATATTCTAAATATGTTTTTCTATTTATAGAGGACCAAAATAATTTTTGAAATAACACATTATTTTCGAAAATACACATCGCTTTCAAGAATTACATCATTTCCAAAAAGACATGTCGCTTCCAGAAGAGTACATCGTTTTGCAAAGCTATTTTCTTATTTATGTTGCTATTTTTTCTTGAAAATTCTAACATGATGTCCCTTACAACATTAACAGATGAACTTGCAACAATAGTAAAAGTTATAGTCAACCTAGAGTTCTTACGTACCCTAAGTTTATTAACAAAATGAAAAGGACTGTCCTTTATTTTGTTTTGGTCTCCCTCAAGATTAGGAGGCACTAATAGAGAAAATCCATCAGAGTACTTCACCATGAGCTATCAAAGGCTCAAACCAAGACCTATTCAATCTTCAATCTCCAGCAATCCGAATTGACTCTAAGAATGCATATAGAAGCAAATCAACTGGAGGAAAGATCACAACTGATCTAGGAGCCGAAAAGATCATATGATGAAGACTAAAAGGAGGCTCGACCCATTGGGAGAGTGATGGGAAGAGAGATATTGTAAATGAAAATAACAAGGAAGAATTCATCTCATGATTGAAACTGATGCAAAGTAAGAGAAAATTGTTCTTACACCACCAAGGAAGGTTGAAAAATTATTATAGTATGTTGTTGTGTGCTTTTTTTTTTAGCTGGAATGACAAATGGTTGTCTAGTCTGTTGGCTACTTTTTTTAGAAGAATAAATAAAAGTAAAACTCTGGATCAAAGCACGTTTGTTGTTGTCTATATAGTTTTTTAAAACAGAGATATAGCAGTACATTCTAGTCACAAATCATTGTTATTGTTTGTATATTTAGTGTTGGAAATTTGGCCTGCCTAATCCATATATATATCATAGAAATCCCACTATAATAGGAAGTTTTAAAGTTTAAGATCGAAGACAACTTTATTCTTAGCTCAAACTCTTGACCTTTTATATTGTTTTCTTGGGTTAAAAATTGTATTATACACAAATCAAGAATTACATTGTCCAACAATTGACATGGGTATAATGGGTATAGTTGGTTTATATACACACATATAACATGGTTTAACTATCATTTTTATGGTATAATTGGACCAATATTAATTGGGTATTAACACTATAGACGTACTCTTCCGAAAAATACCTCTTCCTCCTTTTTTTCTGAGACTGGAAAATACTTTTGAATTGTATAGAATAATGGTAGTAACAAGGGATTAATAGAAATTAATAATACTTTAATAACATAATAAATGTAGGGTAACGGTAAAATAATTACTATCAATATGGTGACAATTGTTGAGGGAATTATGCCCCACTAATGAGGCAACGACAGTTACAAAGAAAGTGACAATAACCATTGCAGAGGTTACTCCCCATTTATAGTACCCACTAATGTGGTTGTTACAAGAACCAGCTATATAATCCCAAATAATGGAAAGGCAAAGGTACACTCCATATTCTACTCTAAAATATTACTGGTACTCTCTTCTAAAGCTCTTTGCTAACTTAAGCATCGGAGAACTACCCCGGGGACCACCCTGAGCTTTGTTTTGCAGGTACTCATCCAAGCTTCATTGTTGTTGCTCGAAATTGTAAGGTAGATTTCTTAGTAGGATTATTGGTGATCTTTTGGGATTCATTAATTGATGTCATATATAGGGAGTTGATAGCTATAGATTCTTGTTTTACAATATCAAAGTCTAAAAATCTTGAAGATATGGTTAATACAAGGAGCAAAATCACACGAGGGGCAAGTCGTGGTGGCTGGACCATGGCACGCGACTGTTCTAGCCGTGGTGGAAGAAGCCGAGGTATCGCACAAGCAATCCAAATGCCACCCCTCATCCCATACGGCGAGATAAACAGGTCTGGACAATAACAAAAGTCCAACTCATTACAGTAGAAAAGTTCGCCCAGGAGCACCAGACTTTGTTTCAATAATGGTGCAATATTCATCCCGAGATGAGATTCGATGAGGATACTCAGCTCAATCAAGAACAGAAGGAGGAACTGCCTCAAAGTTCCACAGAATCGACTGACTCCCATTCTAGTGATGAGAACCCTCGTCACAAAAAATGAAAGAAGGCACAGTCAGGTGGACGACGTCAAAATCGTAAAGATTGGAGCCCACTCCGAGATTATAGTGAGGGAGTTAGCCCCAGCAAAACTCCCTAAATTTTTTTATCAAAAGTGAATTGGATAGGATTCTGGGAATCGATGAGGGGGGACGTAAATAGCCCTTTCTCAAAGAAATAATGAATGCCCCCTTACCTAAGGGTTTCAAATCACCCGAGATAAAGCTTTATAATGGAAACACTGACCCTAGTGACTTCGTATCCCAGTTTAAATTCTATATGGTCAATCACCAGTGCAACAGGGAGAACATGTACAGAGTGT
>JBDJHY010264273.1:0-10458 GCA_039654485.1 Withania somnifera
ATTTTCACATATATTGTTAGAAGGACACCGAATTATTCTGATCCGGTATAGGTGGTCCTGTTATGTGATTAGCTAGCTGTTTCCGTTTATGTGGCATTGATTCATTTTTGTACTGCTAGTTTCCTGATATGTCCTATTTGTTTCCGTGACTCCCTTCTTTGTCATTCTACTATTTACTGCAGTTAGTTTTGTTGTGTGCTCAGTGGGCCTCAAAACCTACTGAGTACAGGTTTCTTCGGCAACTTGTACTTATACTACACTTGCACTTGTGCAGGTCCGAGTACAGGTTCCTGTTCGTGATACACAGATCACTGTTCATTTGAATTCCATTGACATCAGAGATTCAGGGTGAGCTTGGCGTCCAACTTGATCCTGTTTTTCTTCAGGCTTATGTTTTAGTGTTCTCCATTGTATTTAAGAGACATGTTGATACTATCTTTATTTCAGTTTTTATAATTCTGTACATAGTGGTTCGTTTGAAACTGATACCGAATTTTGGGTGGTTTCTTTCTTAATTAATTTCGTAACATTAATATTTTCATATGACTTTTGATATTCTTTTGTATTAAATGTAGTTGTCCTTCACTGCGGCTTCATATTACGGGGTTTGATTCTCCTACTGGTGGTATAGTAGGTGTCATTATGTTTCGGAAAATTGGGTTGAACAACAAAATAAAAAACTATTGAATAATAAGTTTAAGCGTGATAGAATCTGACCCATATAATAGTGCGTATATATATATATACATTGCAAGAATTCTCTTTGATCTAAAGGGTGTGAAGTGTATGACATGAAAACATGCATCACTAATCCCAACCAATTAATTCAATATCAATCATATGCTCATCATTAGGGAGATTCAACAATATTTATTATATTAGTATTATAACATATACAGGTGTGCATTCCGATTGCATCATATCATGACTAGTCTCAACTATGTTTTCAAACATGATTCAAGTCCATTTTTATGTCAATTATATTTCTATCATTGTCCGATCATAATTATTCACAATAACACAGTACACAATTAAAATAGGAAACATCACATGTCCAACTCAATTTTAAATCAAAATTCATAAAGAGAGTAAATTTTATCAATTAGTATGTATACAAGTCACAACCAACAACACAATGAGGATCATAATTCACAAGGAATATAATCAATCTAAGATTCATTTCTCTATCATAATCCTTCACATATAGAACTGGTACCCATATAGATTGTTAGTATCTCATCTATATAGGAAATCCAAATACCCTATTACTCCCATTAACACATAAATAACATGTAAACACTTCAAAAGAGAGTAAAAGAAAGCTTTATCATACCTTATAGAAGCCCAAACTACTAAACCAAAACCTTATCCTTTCAAAGAGCCTTTGAATGAAATCAATATGCTGAAATATGAATTCTATGTAAGAAAACCGAATGATAACACCCATAATAGTATACTTATATTCTCGATCTAAAGGTTAATTCAAAAATTCAAACATGAGAAATAATGAAAATTTTGAATCTTCTTTCAAAATAATGTTACCCATAATTTTTGAAGTTTGAATATGAGATTTAATCAAAAATTGAGTTTGAGTTGACCTTTAAAAGATTAATTAACCATTTTAGATCATGGATAAAAAATTCCCAAAATTTCAATTTAAGAAAATATTATTTGATGATGTCATCGTGAATAAGTCTTTCGAAACATTAAAATATAGATTTAAGAACTTAACCAAAGAAGATTTGTTGAAAAACATTTTAAATATCCCCAGAATGAGCTCCCAATATTCAAAAATAATGTAATTGGGGGGGGGGTATAAGGACGATATTAAAAATTTAAAACTATCCAAGGCTATTTAATAATTACGAACATGAGTTACAACTCATAAATGTAACTGAAATGTTCCTAGGCCATCATGAATATGATGACCACTTTGCGAATGAAAAGGCCACTCATGCTAATCCTAACCCAATTTCTCATTCTTATTTGAAATCATGACATCCTCCATGCAGTTGTGAAGACTATGTTAATCCGTTTCTCATGTTCACGATAGGTGGTCTACGAGAAGCTTCCTAATTAGTTAGTTATGAAATACCATTAGCTCTATGTGTGTTATCAATATATCTACGTGTGATTTAGTAAGGAACTGGTGAACCCAAAAAGATGATTTGGAGAGGAACCAAATACTCAAAAATAACAACAAAAGCACAAACCAAAGAAATCCTCGGATAGATCCTTGAGATTCATTTGAAAGTCCACGAGCATAAACCAAATATGCAACTATAATAAGATAAAAAAACCATCAATTCATCTTCTCCTTAACTCAATACGGGCTAAGGTAACTAGGCTAAAATTTTATGAAAAAATAAAAATAAAACCGAAAACCCTTAAAAGCTGAACCAAATCTTCTCATAGTCTAAAATTTATCTCCTAAAATCAACAAAATAGACAAATTTTGAATCCTAGAAATCTAACTTCAAACATTGACCCAAGTGAAACTATAGGGTTAAACTTCCCAACATCATTTCAAACACACAAAACCACACCAAAAGCCTCAAAACCCAAAACAAAGGCCAATCTAGACTAGAAAGCATATATTGAAGATGATTGAGTTTTCATCAATCCATTATGATCTCTATATCTTTTGTTATTGACTAAATTCAATAATACGAATCCTAACCCTTCGAAAAATCAAAAGTTCTATAAGAATCCAATCCAACATCTGATTCTCAAAACCACCAGCAGAATAAGTTACATATGATATATATTTAGTACAATAAGGGACAAAAATGATCATATAGGGTTGTTACATTATAATATCTAAGATAACCTATTCCCTACTTGATATGATCAAAAAGATATTTAGGGTGGTTTCTTATAACGATTCTTCATTCCACATACCATGGAGTATAATTTCTCTTAAATCATCTACAAATATATCAATATGAATATCATAAATGATCACAATCCCATTTTGATTCAATTGTCAGAACCAATATTAGAGTGTTCATCAGTATCTCAACCTTCTAACATTAGTTTACATAGTTATAAACCCAGTATCCTTTTTACTATCAAGAACCCCAGTTTTTTCAATAATTTTTCCACATTCAGATGTACCAAAGATTGGATTATGATGGATTTGGGAAAGATTATGATAATTTATGATTTTTCTAGGTGCCGTTTTTCGACAAAGGTTTGGGGTTTTATTGGATTAGAAGATTATTATAGGAAGTCTATGGAGGGTTTTATTTTATTAAAGTGACATACAATAATTTACTCAAAGAATGATTCTTTCAGGTGGTCTAATAAGTGCGAGGTTATCCTTCTAAATCTGAAGGACTTGTTGACTAAATCTTTGGTTCTTGTTGTTTTGATTGAGGGCCAGGTTAAGAGTCAACTTGGGTTCTGTTTGATGTAATAGGGAAAATTTATTAAATATTCTTATGTGTAGTTGAATATTCACAAGAAGAACTTCCCCACCCATGACTTATAGCTAACAATGATAGTAATTGAATGGATGATTTTGAGGAACTAACTATATGGGTTTCATATTAAGATCTTTATCAACATTTATATTGGCAATACCAATTTATTCAAAAGGATATTAGCATAGGTTTTTTGCATTACTTAAGGTTATGGCATTTTAATTACTTGCAATATAGGAAAAACAAACGTAGTACCAGATACTTTGAGTCAAAATGAAGTGAACCTGAAGAGTTTGGTTTTTCTTGCTATTGATAGGTGATATTTTGATTTGGACATCTAGTACATAGCCAAATAGTTTATAAATCTTGATACTTTTGAGTTTGGGAGGATTCATATGTGTGTGAATGTGAAGTCCATATTATTAGAGAATATTTAGGTACAATTATTTAAGAATGAGAAGCTGAGGGTTATTTGGGATATGCTTTTGAGGGAAGAGTCTAGAATGATGGACTTATATTCAGAGGGTGTATTGAGGATTAAGTGTTATATCTTTGTCCCTAAATTTTGAGACTTAATCAGGATGGTCCTAGATGAGGCCTATTGCTATTAATATTCCATTCGTCCAAGGTCATGGAAGATATGTTGGGAATTGAGGCAACATCATTGGTGGTGTGGGATGAATAGAGATAATATATATTTTATATGTCAGTACTTAAAATATCAGCATGTGAAGTTTGAGCATTTGAGGCATGATAAATTTACTTAGAGGCTACCTATTCTTGAGTAGAAGGGGGAACAAATATCTATGAATTTTTAAAATAATTTTTGGCATAATTCTCAAGTGTTTGATTGTATTTATTTCATAAATTATAGATTTAACAAGTATTCTCACTCTTTTCCAGTTCAAATTACTTAGAATTCAGCAAGATTGTCTTTGATATACATTTATGAGGTAGTCAATTTTCATGGGGTGCTTATTTCTATCATATTTAACCGTTGTGCTTAGTTATGTTTTAATTTAAAGAGATATATTTATAAGTATTTGGGAACCTATATTGAGTTCATCATAATTTTTTATCCTTAATGATGGTCAGTCTGAGCAGACTATTCAAAATTTCAAGGATATTCTTTAAGCCCATATGAATTATTTTGAAGGTTAGTAGGACCATGTCTTTTTCTTAGCAAAGTTTACGTATAGTAACAACTACCATTCATGCATTTTGGTAGATCTATTTGATTCATTATATGATATACGGTGTAGGTATTTAGTAGTTTGTCTTGATATTTTTTAAGGTTAGGCTATAGAGAAACAAACAATTAAGTGATTATTTAGGAACGATTAAGTGATTTGGGACAGGGTTCATGTATCCCAAAGAATACAGAAAAGATATGCTGACCAGAGAGTTCGAGTCTTAGAGATTGTGGTTAGATACAGGGTATTTTTTGAATATCACTTGTGAAGGGAATAACGAGGTTCAGGAAGAGGGGAAATATCATCCCTAGGTTCATCAAGATATTTTAAGTACTACATAATGTTAGTGAGGCGACATATTAGTTAGATTTACCTCTACATCATTCTGGTGTTCACCCGGTGTTCCTTGTATTTCTCTTAAGGTAGTACATTTAGGATAAGTCTCATGTTCTCCAGTGATATTTGGTTCAAGGATATCCCGTCAGTTAAATTTCAATAAAGAGATTGTCTAGTCAATAGGGCTACTTAAGATATTAAGCGAGAAATGTAGTCTTCATATCCTTACATTTCTGAGCCTTTTATACATTCCTTTCCTTGAATTTCAATGATGAAATTTCTTTTAAGTAGTGGATGATGTAATTTCCCTCTTGTTTATTTAGTCTTTTTTCATGCTTGTTCTATGTATTGACCCTTCCGGTAGCTATCTTAGGTAGTTTATGGTCAACAAAGATGGGTGGCATGAGAGGTGCTAGGTTGCAATTCTGGAAGTCTTTTCATTCTTAGAGATTTTAAGTTGTAAATAGTTGACTTATGTCTACAGTCACATTAAAAGCACTTAGAGATAAATTTTGGCATCCTATTAGCTCAAAAAGGTGGTTCTTGGTCTATGTGGACCCTTGGCTTAAGTCCTAGAGCTTTAGGTTTTGTTTTAGACCATTAGATGAGATTATAGTTTGAGATAAGTTTTGACCATACCTAAATTTCGAAGTTAGAATTGTCAAATTCAAATTTTAACGAGTTAATTAGATTTGAAACAAAAGTTTTGGGTTAGTAGGATCTTTGGTTCAGGCCCCGATACATCTAGACTTTGTTTGGGTGCATGGTTGGGTTATATGTGGAATTTGGAGAAGTGTTGAATTTTTTCAAGACTTCACCAAAATGACCTCGTTTGGCAGTTTCATCAATTACATTGTGTATAAAATGCCATTTTTAGTAGCGTAGCATATTTGATTTTCATCCATGGGGTTCCAAATGAATCATGAGGGTCCAATTGGAGTAAGTTTTAATTTTTTTTCTTCTAGTTTTGTTGTTGCTAGTGCAGAGTTCTTTTAGTATTCGTATTCATAGTGTTCTGTCATATTTTCAAAGAAGAGAGATAAATGCTCTTTGCATTTGCAGAGGGTCCTTCGCATTTGGAAAGAAGGGTCAGCTAGAAGGTTCTTCTTGTTTGATAAAAGACCACTGGTTTACAAAGATATGGGCTCGGATAACTCCGTGTTTGCAATGAACAACCCTTGGGTAGTCTATAATTTACCAACTTTTTTTTTCTATATCTTTTATAAAAAAAATTTATATATTTGAAGCTTGGACCATAAATTTTATTGGTTATTAATCAATTCAGTATCTGGCAAAGTTTCTTGGATTTTCCTTGTGAAACTTTCACTAGTATTCCATTAATTCCACCCTTAATTTATCATTTTAACCAGTTACTTTAAAATCCTTATTTGATCAGCCTTCTTGAGCTAATTCAAGGTCCCAAACGAAATCTTTATCTTCTTAAAATTAGGGTATGAATTTCTTACCTCGTGGGTGATGCATTTGTGAAAAAATATGTTTAATCATCGGGACTTGTGGATCAACTTTTAATCCAATTTTCAGCCCAAATTTTAAATTATAAATATGGGTATTTTTTCCTCATCATAATGCATATGTTGTATTTTTTATGGTGTGGTAGTTATCTTAGGCTTCATGGAAGGAGAAGTATTCTATGTAACGGCTCAATAGAGGGGTAAGTTATAACTTTTTTCTCTTTAGACATGGATTAGTTAGATAGTATATGTTATAAATTACTTAGTGGTTAACCTTTTGGAAGGGTAGGATTAGGCTTAATTCTATTATTTTTTAATTTATTTACCCCTTTTGGGGGGGGGGGATATCTGGTAGAATTCTTAGATTGTGGCCTTTGGTTGATCTTAGACTCTAATTGTTTCCATTTTTGTGATTGATAAGCATTATTGTTGTTGTGCTGCATTCAGGAGCTATTATATTATTTGAATTGGGTGGCGCGATTGCTGATTGTAGGGCTTAGGCCCTGTATTCATGTTAGAGGAGTGGTCCTCCGTAAAGACCCTGCATTTGATTTAGAGGCGCGTCCTCATAGGCACAAACCATGAGTATTTTAGACATGAGGCAAAAACCTCTAAGACAAGTACTGGTGGGGTATATACCTTGCACTAAGTTTGTGGCGTGGTCCTCCGGGACAGAGACCCCAAGTGTGTCATTTACGGACTATAGACCCTAGAGTTTAGCAATGATAGACCTTAGACCTTGCACTTCATTAAGGCATGGCCTTCTAGATGCAGACCTTGAGATTAGTACTGGTAGGGGTGTA
Organism: Withania somnifera; assembly: GCA_039654485.1. Classification (NCBI taxonomy): domain Eukaryota; kingdom Viridiplantae; phylum Streptophyta; class Magnoliopsida; order Solanales; family Solanaceae; genus Withania; species Withania somnifera. The sequence goes on from JBDJHY010264273.1 coordinate 7,230, forward strand.
CGTCCCTAATGTTTTGAGATTACTGAGAGGTATGATCTTATTCAGATTTATTTTCCTGCACCCCCGTGCATTACATTCATATTGTGCCTACCGGAGGGATGGGGCACCAGGTAGGTTTTTGTGTGGTTTCTTTTTTTCCATACTTAGCTGTATTTTACCTTTTTGTTCTATAGTCATGGTGTATATATATGTACGGTTTGTTGGTTCTTGACCTAGATGGAGAAGAGTTACATTTCCTTTACATCAACTTTGGGTTTTAGGTAATGGTTACTTCCCATACGTGTCTATAATCTTTTAGTTTCATGTCGACCATTACATACACTGTATTGATGGTGTTGCACTCCGGCACCCTTATCTTTCTGGATTATCAATTAGTTCTACTACTTTCTCACTATCTTTGGCCTTGGTTACTCCATCCCCATTTCTTACTTGCACTTTATTTTAGCTCGGTTGGCCTATGATGCCTACTAGATACCTTGTTTGGGACTTGTGCTGCACCACTATACTATTCACATGGTGCAGATACTTGTAGGGGTTATTAGAGACACCTAGATCATATGTAGTAGATACAACTGGTTGCAGAGATTACGGTGAGCTTTGGTGTAGGAGAGACTATGGATTCCTTTATTCCATGCCCGTCTTATTTCTGAATATAGCGGGCCTTGTGTAGTTTCACTTTTGTAGGTACTTTGTATATATAGGCACACACACACACACACACAGATATATATATATATATATATATATATATATATTTATATATATATAATACCAGGTTTTGGGAAGTTATATTCATTTTACATATTTTCATATTCTACTTATATTTCATCTCATCATCTCGTTTTCAATTTCTTTTTTGTTCTTGGGTCTGGCCCACTATTACTTACTTTGGGCCAAAGTTAGGCTTCTCTACAAGTAAAATGAAGATATCATCACAAATTGGTTTTCGGGTCGAGACAGAGTGGTATTAGAGCACTAGGTTCATTGGGGTCTCTAGCTAGGACCAAGTGTTTGGTAGAGTCTTACTGATTGTCATATACATATCCGTATCCTATATTTGGGAGGCTACAAGGAACTTATTCGGAAAGACTCTCACTTCTTAACTCCTTATCTGTGTTGTCCTGTTAATGGGTTTCCCATCACTTTATTAGGCTCCACTCATTTCAGAAGATTAGGAAGAGGACCTCGGTGGTCACTAGCAAGATACTCGCACACATTCTAAGAGTCTGAGAATAAGAATAGAGGACTAGAAGGCCATAGAATCAAACACAGGGTTTTCTAGCCACTCGGGCTCAATAAGAGTTTCTATCACAAAAGACATTCAAGGAACCATGATTTAGATAAAAGTTCTAAGGGGTTCTTCGAGTGAAGTGTCATATGGGGATGAGTTTGTTAGATTTCATCAGGCATCTTTTACCATCTTTGATTATGCAGCCATGGTCAATTAAGAGTCCTGGTAAACTACTATGTGTTATCCTACCAGGTATAGTAGAGTAACACAACTAGGTATAGTAGAGAGTTTGATGTCTTCAGAGGATTGGTCTTGTCACTCTGTGGTGACAGAACTGTCGGCAATAGCAGGAAACACCCTCGGCAAATTTTTAGACAGTTGTTGGCCTTGGATAGGGCCATTCATGAGACCTATAGGGTTAGAAAATAGAGTGCTAATTAAGAGAAGAGGGTTCATGGTACTCCATATAAGGGCGTTGAAGGGAGGAACATCGATAGTTTCTTCATATGCGGATATTTTGGACATGTGGTTTTAGGTTGTCCCCTTCTCGAGGAATTATAGTCATATCAGTGAAGGAAAAGTACCTAGATTTTTGTCCCAGACCATCCATCCCCTTCTTTAAGACGTCAGAATGATTCCAGTGACACCTTCTTTGTGAATGAATGATATGATACACAGTTATTGAGGCATCAATAACATATTCATTTAGTCTATTCAAGTGAATTGGTTAGGGTTTTTTTCTGAATCAGCAGACAACGGACAAATTAGTTAGCCAATCAGAGGTGTATCTTTAGGTTCATAGGGATATAGTGGTTAGAGCAGTTTATAGTTTTCCTAGTCAGAGACTGTGGTTTTTATGAGTGTGGAGACCCATGCCACTATTCTAGAGAGTTCCCTCGACATGGTCCCATTTAGTTAGCATAAGTTGCAGCTTCATATTAGCAGTTAGTTGGAGTTAGTGATTGTTCTTGTAGTTTGTGTTTTTAGTATGGTGGGATTCATTATTCGACTAGGGAGTGCCTCAGTTGTGAGTGTATTATAATAGGTTGGTTATTAATGTTTACCAATGATTTTCCTTCCTTTAGCTCATTGTGTGGGCAAGTTTTTTTGGGTGAGATATCTTGATCTCTCTTTACAAAAAAATATTTATTTTTTCCCTTACAAGTTTGTTTAGGATTACTTGGGTGTGGATCTGGTTTATTTCTAACTGTTTATGAGTTACCTTATCCTTGGTTATGTGGTATCATAGACCAGGGTTAGGCCTTACAGTTATCCTTTGATGTTATGGCTCTCTTTTATGTGGTTTTCGGTTGTGCCTCCATTGTGATTTCTATTCTAGAGCCGAGTCTTTCCTTTTGGCTAGAGAGGTTCTTATGATTTCTAGTTATGCTATGGTCCTGTGATTCAAGGGCAGAATTCCTTTGTTAGGTTGACCTTACTATATACTAGCTGGTATTTGATCACCCTCACCTTTCCCTAACTTGAGTGGTGGATAGTGTTCATAGCGTCCTATTGTTTTCGTGTATGAGGAGGGAACTTTTACTGGTTGATCCTAGTGAGGAACTTGAGTTGTTAGGTTAGTTTAGCCTATTAACTTAGTGGGGTAGTTGATTTAGGCCTTCTATTACATGTGGACTTAGTGATTGTGTAAGGCATGGAAGTTTACTAGATCCCCCTAGATCCAGGATTGTTATATTGTGATTATACCTTAGTCGTGACCAGTGTATCTTGGTAGGTTTGTATAGGTCCTTAGGCCCTTGCTGATTAAGATTTGACTTACGTTTAAGATGAGGGTGCTTATTAGCATTATGGTTCACTCAGGGGAGAGGTACTTATTAGCATTATGGGTCCCGATTTTCTTCATTCTTGCAGGAAAATTACATGCTACCCTATATTGATCTTTTTAATGACCCTTGAGCTCATTTATGATAAATAAGCATCATATTGCATCCTAGAGCATTTCAGTAGTTGCCCCAAGTCATTTATGACTTGCTGGGA
>JBDJHY010264293.1:7116-19298 GCA_039654485.1 Withania somnifera
TACCTAATTAAGAGCAATTCCATTGAAGAATATAGTGGAAAGACACTACTACAAGAAAACCCCTTCAATGGAATCCTAACTTTGTTTTGGAAGAGAAACTTGAACAGAAAATTAGATTATGTTTAGAATGAGAGAAATAAGGCTCTTGAATATTTATAATAACTCTAAGAGAAGCCAAAATGACATGGGATTTGACTTAAAAGCTATGGAAAATTACTAGATTGCATTTATAAAAACGTGCCTGAAAATCTATTGCAGAGGGCCACAAGTTGACCTACGAATCATAGGGTGGAGTCATGGCTCATGATTCCCACTCATGTTGTTCTAGACAGAAATTTTAAGTCTTTATATTGATTCTAAAAATTCATAGTACGATTTGACCTAGGATTCATAGGTCATAGTGATGACTCGTGGGACCACATCGTGGTCCAGGGAATAAAATTTCAAGTTTTTGGATCTATGAAGTACGAGTAACTGTATGACTTATGAAGGCTTCCCACGAGTTATGCCATAACTCATAGTAACTTTGGAGAAACTTTCAGTTTCAGTTAGCACAAATACTGAATCTATAGAATGATCCAAGTATGGTATGTTACATTATCTCCCCTTTGAGATCATTTATGCTAGATTGAAGCATTCAACGTGTGAAAAAGGGAAAATAGACTAAGAAGCTGGCAGAATGATTGCAAACTTACTTTTGATGTTGTAATAACCTATCAAAGATGATTAATCTAATACTTAAAAGAATGACATGCAGAGTGACTACGACTATTATAAGATCATCAAATAATGCATGAATACACCCAACGGAACTTATGTAATGCTATATGCTAACGACTACATGCATGCATGAGATGCCCAAAACAAAAGTTGAATAAAGAGGTTATTACCTTAAACTAAAGTAGAACTATAAAGAAATAGGTGTGGTATATACTCATCATATTTAACTCTGCTTTCCAAGAACCCTGACATGCTTCTACAACTTAAAAACCTTATTTAGAAAAGGGTTTTTGGGGACAAGAATGGATGGAGTCCTTGTTCATAGCATACATACCTGAGTAGAAGCATTGTAATAGACAAAATCATCAATCAAGATTGTACAGAGAAGTCTCTATTGGAAACCCTAGTTTTGCCTCTTTGGAGAAGTTCAAAGTAAAACCCTTGCTTTAATCAATTAACAAAAATATGAATGGATTTAGGGCTTAGAATATTTATAATTTCATGTTTAGAATCCAAAATGTCATGAGTTTAGTCTAAAAATTGAAAGGAATTACCCAATTAGCCCTCATTAAACGTACATGACAATTACCTGAAAGCACTTCACAGCTCGTAAAATCAAACTTAATGGCTCGTGAAGTGCACTTCACTGACTCATGAAGTGAACTTGGTAAACTAGATAGAAAACCCCAAATCACGAGTTAAAGACAACGAGTTGTGTCTTTCAACATCACGACTTTTGATGTGGTCCCGTACTCAAGTGAAAAAGAGTTTGGTTTTCTCACCTTCAATAGCACGATTTGGAAGTACGATTTGTGATGTGAAGCAATACAAATTGTGGTTTGGGTTGGATTTTGGTTTGGGTTATGTGGAACCTTCATATAATTTGCACAAGCTTGAGTCATGCATTACGAGTGTCGATCATCATTCGTACTACTTCAAACCATGAGTCGTGTCCTTCGGTGATGGCACATGGGAATTTTTTTACTGCTATACAAACTTTAGTATAACATTTTACACCTAATTTGAAATGAGACATAGTTTATATCATTGGAAACTAGACTCAATTAAATTTCTTCAGATAGGTCATGGGTTTCATAACTATATATAGATTAGGATATATGGCTATTTAAATTTGACCTATGCAGGAAGTGACCTCAAAACTAAGCCGATAGCAAAGGCCCTAAACTCAACTCTATTTTAGAAGCTTCTTATGACGTTGAATAACCTCAATTACTAACTCCATACTTTATTTAAAATAAAGTAGAAATTCTTAGGACTAAGCATAAAAACGAAGATAGACCGATTAAAGTTCTAGCTCAAGTTTCAGGGTGTTATATTATCTCCCCCTTGAGATCGTTCATCCTCGAATGAAAGTTTTGGCTTAGAAAAGTCAACTAAAAGTTGATCAGAAGAATGGAAACAACTGAAATCATCAACTTTAATTAAACTTCAACTTAACTATAAAATATGCAACTATACCATAACTAATATCAGCATCAACAATACATCAAGTAGCACATAAATGCATATGCACTACTAACTCAACTTAAAATCAGTACTCTACTCAACTCATGCATGAGTACACTCAAGGGACTCATGCAACATGCTCATGAACTAGAATTGATACAAGATGAATAGAGAGGTTATTACCTCAATAAGGAACGAAAATAGAAGGAAACCATGCAGATATTTTCTCATCATATCGGCATATTCATCCCAAGTAGCTCTGTAAATTACATGGTTCCTCTGGAGAACCTTAATTTATGATCTTTTTTAATTCATAAATCAAAGCACTTGTGAATCAAGAATATGAATGGGTACCTACTAATAAGTAAAAATATCAGTGATGATGATATAATCAAATGGTACTATCAAGGATAAATCAGTCATACATTTCCTCAATAAAGAGACATGAAACATAGGGTGAACCACTGCCAACTCTGATAGAAGATCTAACTAATAAGAAACCTTACCTACACTTATAAAAAATGCTAAGGCTCAATATCATCGGAATCAACTTATCTTTCCTTTAAATATCACAAGTCCCTTCATATGAGACACCTTCAGAAATACCTAATTATCAACATCAAACACTAACTCTCTTCTCCTCAAATCTGCTTATGACTTCTATCTACTATGGGTTTCTCTCAGTCTCTCTCATTGAGTTGAGCCTTCTTCATATCATCAAGAACTAACTCTAGAACTACAATAGCTGCCTCACCAACCCCTAACCAACAAATCCCGACCTACATCTCTTTCCATATAATGCCTTAAATAGAGTAATTTAAATACTAAAATGATAGCTATTATTGCATGCAAACTCAATCAAATATAGGTTCTCAACCCACTTGCCCTTGAAATTAATTGTATGTGCCCTCATCATATCCTCCATAGGCTGAATAGTCCTCTCTTTTTGATCATATATTTGAGGATGATAAGTTGTACTCAAATGGACTTGGGTACCAAGACCTCTAAGGAACTATCTCCAAAATAGAGATGTAAATTGAGGGCCTATATCTGAAATGATGGTCAAAGGAACATCATGCATATGAACAATATTATGCAAATAAACTCTGCTACACTGCTCTTCTAGATAACTAATGTAGGTTGATAAGAAGTGAGTGGACTTAGTCATTCCATCTACTATAACCCATATGGAATCATATCTTTGGGATATTATAAAATCGGTGATAAAGTCCATGTTAATCACCTTCCACTTCCATGTCTAAATCTCAAATTGGTTTATCTTACCAACTGGTCTATAGTGTTCTACCTTTAATTTATGACAATTTGGAAATTTAGCCACAAAATAGGCTCTGTCCCTCTTCATACCTTCCCACCAATACACCTCTCTCAGATGTATATACATTTTCACAGATCTAGGATGAATTGAACACCGGGAACTATTAGCCACTGACATAATCCTCCCTCTTAACCCATTAATATTAGGCACAAAATGGCGAATCTGATAAAAAAGTGCACTATCTCCCTTTGAAGAAAACCTTCACCTTGTGCGTATTGACTGCATATTTTAGGTGTACAAGAATCGAGTCACTATACTGGTATTTTTCACCTCCACTGTAAGAGATGAGTCAAAAGTATTCTTAGGTATCATACCACTATCCTCTGTATCTATCAATCCTACCCTAAGGTATGTAAGAGTATGCACCTCTATTTCTTCTCTTTTATCCTTATAAAGATGTGACAAACTTCTCCAGGACAACATGCTAAGGGCAATCAGCCACTATATTAGCATTGCCCGAATGATACAAAAGTTTTATGTCGTAATCATTCAAACACTCCACCATCTTCGCTATGAATGATTCAAATCCTACAAATAAAATACATGTTGAAAACTCTTATTATTGGTGAAGACATTTACATGCACTCCATACAAGTAGTAACTCCATAACTTCAAATCAAAAACCATAATTGCAAGCTCTAGATCATATGTAGGATAGGCCTTCTCATGAACCTAAAGTTGTCTAGAAGAAAAATCTAAAAACTTACCATGATGAATCAAAAAAAAATAACCAGACCAACTATGCAAGCATCAAAATACACAACAAAACCTTCAGGCAAAGCCAATACCAAAGCATATGTCAACCTAGAGTTCCACTCCCAAAAACTCTTCTCACAATCATCAGAATGCTAAAACTTAACTTTATTCTAAGTCAAATGGGTCAAAGGAAAAGATATGGAAGATAATCCTCGAAAACAATTATGGTAATACCCAGCTATATGTAGTAAACTATGGATATCTGAGGAAGAGGTGGGTCTCGACCAATTTCGAAAAAAATTGATATTTTGGGAATCTACTCGAATACCCTTACTGGAAATGATATGACCAAGGAAGGAGCCTGAATGAAGCCAAAACTTACACTTACAAAATTTAGCATAAAGTTGATGCACTCTAAGGATTTGAAGAACAACTCGAAGAAGGTCTTCATGCTCCTTATCACTTCTTGAATAAACCATAATGTCATCAATTAGGACAATCACAAAAAGGGTCAATTATGGCTTGAAAACCCTGTTCATGAGATCCATAAAAGATGTAGGAGCATTTTTCAAAACAAAATACATGACCATGAACTCAAATGGAAAATTTTTCATCGTAATATATGACTCGCTGACCTTAAGCTAATGATAGCTAGAAAGAAGGTCAATCTTAGAAAAGTGGCTAGCACCTTGAAGCTGATCAAACAAGCCAATAATCCTCATAATGAAATACTTATTCTTTATTGAGACTTTGTTCAACTGATGCTAATCAATGCACATATAGAGGGAACCATTTTTCTTGTGCATAAACAAGACAGGAGAACCCCATGAAGACATATCCAGACGGATAAAAACCTGGTCTAACAGATTGGCTAATTAGTCTTTTAATCTCTAAGATCAGCTGGTGCCATCATATATGGAGTAATAGAAATAGGCTGAGTGCTTGGAATAATATCTATGCGAAAATGTATATCTTTATCTAGAGGGACTCCAGTTAAATCCTCAGGAAACACATCAAGAAGCTCTTGGACTACAGGGATAGACTGGATATCAGGAGTATCAGACTCAGAGTCTTGGACTCGAACCAAATGATAAAGACACCCCTAAGCAATCATCTTTCTAGCCTTCAGATAGGAAATGAACCTACCCTAAGGAACAACTCTACAACCCTCCCATTCAAGGACACTTCTATAGGGAAGCTTAAAATGGACAACTTTAATAATACATTCAAAACAACAAGACATGAATGGAGCCAATATGTGCCTAAAATAATATCAAAGTCTACCTTATCGAACACATGCAAATCAATAGGAAAAATCATCCCTAAAATAGGAATGGGACATATACGGTATACTATCTCAGCTAAAAAAAGATCACCATTAGGTGTACAAATAGAGATTGACTTAGATAAAACATTTGGATCTACACCAAACTGTCTAGAAACATATAAGGATCCAAAATAAAGTGTATCTCTAGGGTCTAACAATGCATATACATCCACCTCATAAACTCTCAACATATTAGTCACCACATCAACTAACTGCCTTGATCCTAATGAAAACATAAAGCATACAAACAGTTTTTGTGCTAGCCTCCACCGGTAGAAATAGAAGCACCCTGTTGAGCCTAGCATGTTATTATGTTGCTGCTGGGCTAGTAGTCTGTGGTATGGTGCTTCCCTGATAAACTGTGGGACAATCCCTCAGCCTCTGTACTGGAAACCCACAAGAATAGAAACTTCTCATAATGTATCACGAAGGCTGTGACCAACCTAGAGACACCTAAAACATCCATCAAAACATTCTATACACTAACCCAAATGAGGCTTACCATACTTAGGACATGTTGTAGTACCACTCTTCTAACCAGAATGAGTTGGTCTACTTTACTGACCCTTCGAATTTTGAAAACTTTGAAAAGAAAGGGTTGATCCCTAACAATTGTGCCATTGCTGTCTGAACCACTAGACATAGGATGACTGGACTTAGAATGACCATTTCTATTCCTCTTACTATAGTAAATCTCTCTCAACTTTTCCTTATCCTTCTCAATCTTCTTAAGATAACAATCAACCCACCAATATCTATCTCCCTACTAAGAATAACTTCTCTCCTATCCTAGATCAAATAAGGAGAAAGTCTAGACATAAATGTATCCCTCATGGTATGCATATCAGTAATCATCTTAGGTGCATAGTAAATCTCATGCCGTACTTTGACATAGTAATGAAGCCCTCCTCCAAACTAAAAAATTCTCTCACCCTTTCTTTCCACTTCTCTCAAGGAAATAATCAGTCCATGAACTCAGTATCAAATTCATCCTATGATGGTGGAACAACTCTGAATCCCTTGTTCTTCCTCCACAAATCACACCATGACCTAGAAACATCCTTTAGATGATAATCTAAAATGTCAACCCTATCAACATCCAGAATACTCATAGAGTCACAAATCCGAAAAACCTCTTAAAAAAGTTTTATAAATCATCAACATCACTCAAACCATGGATTCCAAAGGTCTCAACCTCAGGAACTCCCTCACCCTCACAATTCCAGCATTTAGACAAACTAGTTAAACCACAGGGACCTAAACTAGATGTTTAGTGTCATACCCTGGAGTTATCCCCTAGACATGATAGGCATCCTTAGACACTAAGTTTCCCAAAAAGCCTCTAAAGAACCACTTGGACCATGCAAAGATCTATTCACATCACACAACAAAACTGATATTAGGAGATAATATAAGAAAAAATAGACCTCACATCAATCAGTAAATAAGTAAATCAATATATGAAAACTAATATTAAACTCTAACTCAACATCGTTCTGAATCCACTATATAATAGACGTTTGAATCCTATGACAATATCCCTAGCTATCCTAAAAAACTAAAGAAAGAACATCTTTATTAGTTTAGCTCTACCCAAAATAGAAGAATAAAGCAACTCCATCATCTTGGTATTGAAAAAATGAGGACTCACCAATCTTCTATTCTTAACGAATGCAAATCTAATCAATTAAGATAGTTTGGAAGGTTGGTAAGACTTGTAAGGGGGTTACAGTAATATAGAAAGTATTAGGTTAGCCCACAAAATGTATTGAGTATGTGAGCAGGTGTAATATGCTACAAAAATAAATAACTCATGGCTATGAAATGCATGAATATTTATAATACGCTCAATATTACTACTCAACTTTAATAAACGAGAATATGCAATTTAGATAGCTTAGTTTAAAACTTTGACTTTCAAGCTTATTAAATACTTCAGACTCTGCATCTTTACGTCAAGTTTTAACTCTGACTCTTGAATATTAATTCAAAAAAGTTTCAACTTTCAAAATTCATCTCCATTAAGAAATTTAAGAATTTATAAGGAAAATAGTAAAAAAGTTTTAAAATCTCAAGAGTAAAAGTAAACTCATTTAAATAGTTCAACTTCATTAGTTTTTAACAGAAGATAAGGACTTACTAAAAATATTATTTCACTTTCTTCCTTTCACAATCATCAATTTTGCTACAATTCAAGGATGAATTTTACTATTCTTCAAGATTGTCAATTTTACTACTCTTCAAGACTGTCAATTTTACTAATCTTTAAAACCGCCAACTTTACTACTCTTCAAGGCTATCAGTTCAACTACTCTTAAAGACTGTCAATTTTACTACACTGTGGGAGTTCCTATAACCGACATACCTTAGGAATAAAGCGTGAGGGATACATATAACCCCATGACCAAGGCACTTGTACCTTGCATAAGGGTATGAACACTACAACTACTCTAGTGGATCCAACTAGACACTCCAGGTACAACTGAGTGGTAAAATAATTGATATAAATATCACCCTATGGTAGGCTACGCAGGTTGGGAAATAAAGGCCTCTGACCACCCTCGGTGCTTATACTCCTCCCATAATTATTATTTATTTTCTATTTCACTTTAAGCTGTTCTATGACTAGTGGAATTCCCCTTTCTGGAAAACCACTAATCAATCTAACACATTCAACTTTCCATGACAAGTGGAATTCCCCTTCTCGGAAAACCACTAATCAAGCTATAATTTTCAACTTCCCAAAAAACCACTAATAAAGATACAACATCTATCGATTACCAATGCTCGGGTAAACTTAATAGACTATGATTCTTCATTAACTGCATATCGTTCAGCTTATCAAGTTAAGCATATATATTAATAATTTTCTTCAACTAATACCAATTAGCCAAAATTATTCAACAAAACATGATTTATAAATGGGTCTAAAACCGATAAGATTCATCAATCTTGACACTTTTAATAATCATATAAAGTTTTAAAATAAATATTGAAAAATATTAATTTTATTCTTGAAGACATTTTTCATGTCGTCGGTTCAACTATCAAATTCATACTGACTCATAAGTCAATAATTATGTCACTTCAATTCTCATATCAAATTTCAAGAATAAACTTCAAATAATTACATAATTCATACTTTAAAATCTTTATTTCAATTAGTATCAATTGGCAAAAAATTGTAAATGTAGACACGAAACAACTACATACTCAAAATTATGTAAAAAGTCAAACAATTATGACACTACAATCCTCATATCATGTTATAAGAATAAACCTTGAATACAATCATAAATTCTTACTTCAAAGCTTTTTTTTTTCTTTTACTTCCATTATGTAAATATGCTAACTCAAGAGGACTTTCATAATTAAATATTTATCATGAAAACATCATAACTCTAACTCAAAAACTTCAAGTAAATCATCACTTCAAGCAATCATAGTTTATATAATTAAACAAGAACCCTAACAGTCTTCTACATCTTCAAAACCTTATTTAGAAAAGGGGTTTTAGGTACAAGGAATAAAGAAGTCCTTTTTGAAAGACCATATACCTGATTAGAAAAAATTTGATGGATAAAAATCTACACCAAAGCTTCTATAAAGAATTTCTATGAAAAACCCTAGTTCTTTCTCTTGAGAGAAAATTTTGAAGAGATTTCCTCCTTTGATTTGTTTTTTATTTAATGAAGAGAATAAATAGAGTTTGGTTATTTATATTAACCTATTTAGAGTATAAAATTACATGGGTTTGGGTTAAAAAGAGGTGTGAAATTACAAACCATACCTTGCAAAATCAATCTAAATTATCAACCTTTAGAGGTCCCCGAGTGCCTCCACAAGTCGTAGGTAGGGAACACAACTCTTGGTTCCATTAGTGGGATCAAAGGGTGAATTTTAGCTTACTGGACTATTTTCAAGAGACAAGGTACATGTCATGGTTTGGAGGTATGACTTGTACTCCAACTCGTAGGTACCTAGACATAAATACTTCTTTTAGTAAAACGATCATCGTATTTTACTCCAAACTCAAAATGATATGCAGTTTATTGTTTCAGAAACTAGACTTGAAGGAATTTCTAAGGATAGGTCATGGGTTACCTAACTCATTATAGATAAAAAGATATGATTATTTAAAGTTGACCCAAACATGAAGTAACATTAAAACGAGGCATATAAGAAGATCTTTGAACTCAACATTTTGTTAGGAGCTTCTTATGACCTTGAATCACCTCAAACACTCATCCCACTCTTTATTTACGATTTTATCACCTAATCAAATGGAAATCTCTTAAGACTCAAACGTAAGCATGAACATAAAACAATTCCAATCCTTGCTCAAATTTTAGTGTGTTACCCTAAGCTTGTGCCATCACTATTTGAGCAATCATATGTATCATGTTATGTTGCTCTACAGTGGTAGTGTCTAATGGCTGCTACAGATGAGGCTCTGGATATGGTAGATCCTGATTCTTCTAGATTCTATTCCTGGCCTGGCGAGCTAATCATCGTGAAGTCATGATTAATCTGAAATGTGTAAAGCACGAGTTGAAAGTGAGAATGTCTCAGAGTTAAATTACAAAGCACTAAGTATTACATCAATAAAGGGAAGCTTTCCTAACAATTCTATTAACCTAATGCTCTAATACTAAGCTTGTCATACCCCAAAGCTTATCTCCTAGGCATGACATGCATTAGTAGCCATAAAGTTGCCCTAACATCCTCTGAAGAACCACTTGGACCATGAAAAGCTCTACTCATATCACTCAGCAGAAGCAATATCAATAAATATAAAAATTATTATGGACACCTTACAATAATTAATAAATAGATAGATAAACTCATGTCTCAAAACCGTACATATCAATGTGAAAGCCTTGACTCATTAAATAGTGGAATGCTAGCACAAAAGTTTACTAGCTAGTCTCCAATAAATGAAATAATAAGCAAATAAAGCTAAATTCCAAGATCTAGATAAATAAAATAAAGCATTTCTATAGATATCACTTGAATCAAATGAGGACTCACCAATCTCTTAGTCTTTTATGAATATAAGTAATGTAAACCTTGAACGTCCGGATGGTTGCAAATATCTGCATAGGGTTTAAGCATATGTAGTAAGAGTAGAATCAACACATGAAATATGTACTAAGTACATGAGCAAGTAAAGAAGAATATTCAGTACGATAATAAGTATAATTTAGTGCTTGAATAATAAATCTCTATTTCTCTAGCTCAAATAAGAAATTTATCACTTTATAATAAAAATAGTTAAAAAGCTTGTATCTCAAGTAGAATCAGTCAATATAGATCAACTCATCAGTTTTTCATAAAAGATAAAGACTTATTTAAAAACATGTTTTCCCTCATTTCTTTCAGAATATTCATATTGAGCTTCTCATCAGGAGTTTCCATAATTCACAGACCTTAAAGCAAAAGTAATGAAGTATACAAACTACTCTGTGTGTAAGGTCTCTCATACCCCACTACAGGATGAGACACTCTCTCTAATAGATCAACGAAAATTCTAGGTTTTCACTCCCCGAACCCTCTAGGCATAACAGGCAACCTTAGCAACATAGTCTCCCTAGAAACCTCGGCAGGATCGCTTGGCTCATGCCTGTTTCTACACTAAATTTTATCAGAAGTATTATCATACAAAAGCTATCTACTAAGTGGACCTCACATCTAAATAAATAAATAAATAGATGAATAATCATGAAAACTCAATATCCAAGCATGACACAATCTATGTCCACAATCTACTTACAAGCTAAGTGCTGAAAATAAGCAAGGACGAAGCCCTTAGTTGGAAAAAACTGGATAATAGTAATATCTCAAAATGTAAGTTCTAAATCAAAAAAAAAAAAATATAGAAAACTCCATCTTATTCCTAAATCAACTAGGAACTCACCATTTTACTTCAACTCTTCTAAAAATGAGGGTCCAAGTCAACCATGAATGTCTACAAGGCTTCCTGAATCTACATGAGTAAAAGCCAAGCAGTGCAAGAAAGTATTTGATTAATACAGTTGAATAAACTAAGCATGTGAAAGGGTTAGTGCAACATGCTATATCATTAAATAAGAATCTAGCTATATAATGCATGAAAAACATAACACATACCTCAACTTCCACCTTCTGACCAAAGTAAGCAAGTATATGCAATAGGAGAATAACAAATTAAATATTCTTTTTATTATTTTACCCATGAGTTTATTCCACGAATCATAACTATGACCCATCAGTCGTAGATCAGCTCGTACTGTCACTTTTGAGAATCAATCTAAAGACTTAATATTTTTGTATATAATATCATGAGTGGGATTCAGGAGTCATGACTCCAACTAATGAGTTGTAGGTCAACATATGGCCCTCTATAATAGGCTTTCAGTTACATTTTTGTAAGGAGAGTCCAGTAATTTCCTGTATCTTTTTAGAGCAATCTCATGCTCTGTTGTCTTTATAGGGTTATTATTAATACCCAAAAGCTTTAAACATAATTTAATTAATAATAGATTTATATTTAAACTTTATAAACCTAAACTTAATTAATAATTAAATATTAAACTTAATTAATAAATTGAAGTCGACAAAATATTAAAAATTAAACTTAAGACTAATAATCAACCA
>JBDJHY010264294.1:0-10457 GCA_039654485.1 Withania somnifera
ATAGAGTAGCCAAGAGGTATTACCTAATTGGTCCACTATACGTTTCATCCATTTCCTAAAGCTTTACTTCAAAATAACTACCTTTTAAGATAACCTTCTGTAATTAGATTGAATCAAACCCCGCATCATAACACCTCATTCAAAAATAACCGAACAAATAAACAAGTCTGCAATTTGAGTAATTAGCAAGCTGCAACAGAGGTAGTAAAGATCTCATATACACGTTACTCGAGTATTGGCTTGAGACTATAATGTGAGAAGTAATAGTGTAGAAATAGAGATAATTGAATATTACGTTGTGTCTTATAGTTACTAATCATATCACTAACATTTCATATGTCGTAAGATCGATTTGAAGAACATCTAAGGTGTAGACCCTGTTTAGCAAAGTTATTATGTCCCTCGAGTACCCTCCAAAGGAAAAAGAAAAATAAAAACGAAGTGAACTCATTACCTCAATATGGTTGAGAAGGTCCTTTAAAATTGAACCCAAAAAGATATATAAAAAAAAAAGGGAAGATATTCAATCAGCAAATGCATGTTCCTTGGTCATTTTTCTTATTCTTTTATAGCAAATGTAGCTAAAGTTCGAGTAGGAAAAGAGAACAATTGATTAGCTGACAATCTTAAAATTTGTTTAGGTATCGAACTCGTATACCTAATAATTCAAGTATGAAACTCAAAAATATATTTGAGCATAGTTTTAACCGTTCACTCCATAATAATAAAGTTTGAGTAGATCGTGGTTCCAAAATGACAAAAAATATCAACTTTTTTTTAATTTGGGACAATACTTCTAGCAACAATCTGCTATAAGCTTATGGTAACATCAACTTTTACTTGAATTTGTTTACCAACGATTCTAAGTGGTTTACTGATAACATGCAATCTAAGGAATAGTGAAGTAAATTAACATTTAAAACCAATAAGAGGCACAACATCACAAGTACACCAAATCGAAATTGCAGTCCTCTAGAGCATCAAAAACACTTGTAAAACATATCCCAACATCTCACATCTTATAAGAGTAAACAGTACGAGAGACCAAACAAGCCGAGCAGCAACAAATGCTACAAAAACAATAACCAAAATTGCCAGCAAAAAAAAAAAAAAGGAAAAAGAAGAAACTCAAAATTCCCTCGGTGGAACAAATAAATAGGCTATACTAGCAAGCATAGCGAGTGAAACTCAAGAAAAAAATATCACCTTTCTTCTTGATTCATCTTCACTGCAGGAGCTTCAATAAGGTTCAAACCATTGAATGTGTCATCGACAAGGAAACTTACCAGAAATCTTTATTAATCGTCGGGGAAAGACTGCGGTAGAGTAAATCATTCAATGAATTTGGGCGGAAAGGAATTGATTAACTTGCTAGGGCAAACCGACAATGGATTGGTGATTACATCTTTGTTTAAAAGGATAATAAATAAAATCTTTTTAGGGAACTGTTAGATGGATAATATTTGGAGCGAAGATGTAAAATATTTGATCAATTTTCTTGACATATTGCTAGTGTTTTTTAAAATGTGATTGGTCATAATTTTGAAAATATTTATTAACTTTTTCTATAAAAAAAAAAACATGACTTATCATAAGTACTACAAATTATCAAAAATACACATAAATTCAACACATTACTATTATTTTTATAATAAATTAGATAATACATTGTTTTAAAATCATAACAAGACATTTTAATAAAAACTATTATTAATATAATTATTAGCTATTATAGTTTCGTCAAATTTTAATTGGTTATGAAGATCAATTAGTGCAAAATAAATAATATATTTAGTAACTAAATACTCTTTAATATAATTTTTTTCATATTTTACGGATAATCTCTTAACGATATATATGTATTTTCAAATCAAATAATTAAAAAAAGGTAGGAGGAATTA
This sequence comes from Withania somnifera, assembly GCA_039654485.1. Taxonomy (NCBI): domain Eukaryota; kingdom Viridiplantae; phylum Streptophyta; class Magnoliopsida; order Solanales; family Solanaceae; genus Withania; species Withania somnifera. The sequence continues at coordinate 1,902 of JBDJHY010264294.1, forward strand.
ATTGGGTCATAAGTAGATATGTTTTTTTTTTAATAAAATATAAAAATTTAGATAAATTTTAAAAGTTAAAAGAAATCAAACAATTAAAATTTTGAGATTTGATTTTTCCAATATTCTCAAAACCCAGCCAAATTCTATGGCCAAAACACTTTGGCAAAAAAGGTTTTCACCAAGGTCTTTCAAAAACTATGATTAGATGGGTCCTTATTATAAATATTAATAATTAAATAATGTTATTCCTTAATTGTCACGACATAATAATCTCCCCTAAAGAATAAGATGTATGAAACTGAGTACAAATCAAGAACAATACATATTTCATGTCATAAATAATTTATCAACTAAATTTCAATTCCGAGTTCCATAATAACAATATGAATTTCAAGTCATATGTCATTTATCAATTAAAACCCAATCTCGGGTTCCACAATAACAATACAAATTTTAAGTCATGAGCCATTTATCAACTAAGTTTAAATCTAGGAACTAGGATTTTCACAACATCGACTCCTTTCACCCAATACTTCAAATTAAATTATTAAATACTTCGCCCACCTCATAACATAGTTTTATACAATAAATTACTACCCAAGCTAAATTCATGAAGAGTAAGACATAACCTATCTTAAAAGTCGAAACATAGTGCGAAAATTATCACACAACAACCTTTCCCTTATGTAGGGCCTCAAACGGCTAGTTATCTACAGATGAATACGAGCTCATTGATAATCATATCACAATGTTAAAATTCATATCAGAATCGACTTGACCTCAAGATCCGACATAAAAATTGAAAATTTTCCTTGAAATCAATTTGTTTATATGATTGGAACACAAATATAAAATTTCATGAAAAAAATAATTATTTCAAATAGCAAATTTAATTTTTAAACTTAAAATAATCATACTTTATTTAAATAACCTCATTATAGCCAAATCCTACTTCTTGTTTACTTTTAGAAGCCATATTAATAGTTTAACTAATTTTAGAATGTTGATTATTATCACTTATTTAGAGGTGTAATGATAGGTACAAATCTTATTCATATTTCTATCTATTTAAATAGAGTAGTATATATCTTTCAATATTAATAGTATCTCTATTTTATAAATCTAATTTTCTCTATATATTAAATATCCAATGTATAGATATTAAATATTCAGTATACAATTATCGTATGATTAATGTATAAGTATACTTTTTATTATATAATATTTAGTTTAGTATTTAATGTATAATAATTAAATATTTAATCTATAATTATTGTTTAATTGGCATACAATTATATTTTTGTCGTTATATAATGTGTAGGCATAAGTTATATATTAATTATATAATGTATATTATTAAATATTTGATGTATACTTTTTGTATAATTAAAATATAATTATCTTTTTTCATTATATAAATATTATACACAAGTTATAAATTAATTATATATCAATTATAAAGGATAGATACTGAATTGTAGTATTTTAATCATGTAAAAAAATTATGTTTGCACAACTACAAAAAAAACTTATAAATCTTATATTGCAATACTATTTTATGGGTATTTGATGTAAACTATTTTTAAAGGTACAAAAATTTATAAACACTTAGCTTTGGTTATTTAAGATTTTATTTACGCGCACACAATAAAAAAAAGGGGGAGAGTTTGAATGGACCCTCAAATCATCAAATTACACTTTCTTAACTCTAAGATAAAAAATTCCAAATTTCTTTACCCATACGAAGTAAATCAAAAAAATAAATAATACATCAATGAAATAAGTATCAAAAAAGAGGTTTAAAATTTTTCACGCTATTTTTTTAAAATAGCTTAAAAAATTCTCTAAATCAAAGTTCAAAGTCTCCCAAATTGAATTATAAAGCTTAAGTTTGAAAATAAGATTTAATCTATACAAATCTCATTAATTTCTCGCGAATGTGGCCATGATCGAACCCGCTGCCTCACGAACATGAAGCCCAAACATGACCTGACCCAACACCCTTCCCTTTTATGAACACTTAGGTCTAACCTGAACACAAGGACCTACAAACTCTTTCTTCACGAACACGAAGAAGGAACGGTATTATACCAGGTGAAAACAATGTCCAAAGTTCAGCAAACTCTTGAAAAAAAGACTTGAAGTTCGTTCAAAATCTTTCAATCACAAATCAATAGTGCAAAATGATCATGAAACATGTTTATCAAGTTAGAATGGTCAAATTACCTATTTGATATCGTCTTGACTGAATATTGATGCTTAAGAAACTCAAGAAATTCTTTTAGTGGTCCAAAACGCACCACAAAGCCTTCAAAATTGTGTCAAACTTCCAACTCCACCATAAATCATCCATCGAACCAAGTGAAATCATTAAAACTTGAGTTTGACTTTGCTAGTCCTTAAATATGATCAACTTTCAAAATTTCAACTTCTAAAACTGAAAACTTTTCTGAAACACATTCTATCACCTTGGGAGCCATGGTGAAAGAAGGTGACCTCTCTCATGAAAGATGGCCCAATTATTTTTTTTGTTTTTGATTAACTTTATTTTTTTTGAAAGTGGTATATAACTAACAATAGTCATTGAGGTGAAACACAATAAACAACAAAAAATCACAAAACAACGTTGAGGTCGCTACTTAATACAGTGATGTTAAAATTAAAATGTCAATATATGTTTGTCATTATTTATCAAATGTAGTTTTTAATGACATTTTTCTATCAAATGTCGAGAAAATTATCATTTTTGATATTTATTACAAATATTACTAATTGAATATCAATAACTACACTATTCAACTATGAAATTTAATTTGTAGCTATTTGAAAATTATATTTTTTGTGACAAAATTTCATTTTGAGTAAATTATAGGTTAAACAGAGAGGTAGGTGTGCGAGTTCTAAAAAAGGTGTTTATTTTGACGGATTTATTTCGAATCGCAACCTATTTGACAATAATAAAAGTTTTTGTTCAAAATATTTTATATGAGTATTACTCTGCATACACAAGATTTAATGGAGGAGATTAATTTAGAGATGGAGATTCAATCTGTTGAATATTTTGTGATGAAGGTTGAGAAGATTTGTTATGTCAGAAATTCAACGCAAGAGGGAGGATTGCTGGATTCTTAATCGAATTTTTGGATATTTATCCTGATTTAATTGGGTTTTCCTTTCAGGAAAAGGAAAATAGGAATTTTTCATATTTGACTAATGTTTGTTCTTGTAGGAAAATGTTTTATACTTTATCAATAAAGGTTCCTTTCTTGTAAATTTGGTAGCATCCATAATGTAGTCTTAAGGGTAGAGTGTGGTTTAGGAGGAGAATTTGTGAGACACGAGTGTTATGGTGTCACTCGTGTAAACCTCCCGTTATTCTAAGTGAATTGTGCGAGGTTGTTTTTCTCGATATTTTGTATTCTTTTTTATATAGTGGGTTGCTCATCTCCTTTTGCGGATGTAGGTTGATTAATCAAATCATGTTAAATTATTGTGTCCCTTTTGATATATTTCTGGATTGTCTTCTTTTGTGTCATCTTTCAAAGTTTCCTTTGTTAGCTTTCGTTTGACACCTGATTATTTCGCTCTTGACATCTCTCTCGTGTGTTCTCTCTCTCGCTCTCTCTCTCTGTCCAGCTCCTCTTCCTCCTCACTCCGGAGAAGCTTTGAGCTCTGACAATGAAGAGGAAGAGGAGATGGAGGTAGTGAAGTTGGGATGTCAGTCTCATTATTATTGGATGTGAGTGAAGGAGGAAAGGTGGATGGAGCTTCGACTGTGATAGTGGTATTTGGTCAGAAAAAAGGAAATGGGGTGGTTGTTTGTTGTTTATGATCAAATACAGAGTTTTTCCAACGTGGTGGAATTCGGAGTCCCAATTCCAACATTGGTATTGTTGAACGCAAAAATTTTGAAAATAAAATAATAAAAGGATATAATAAAGTAGCATTCATTTTCCTTGAGTAAATGCTAACACAATCAAGAATCGTGGAAATTAAAGCCTTAGAGTAGTCAAATTATACAGAATTGACTTCTTCTTAAGTGATTCAAATCTCCAATACCCTTCCTTATCATGCTTTTCCACCAATTAATTCAATTTTTGAATTTAACCCTTTTGAGGAAGTTGATTCGACAATTGGTTTCACTTCTTTTCCTTGTTGAGGGTGGCGGTGCATTTGTGCTTTGGATTAGCTTTTACTAACAATTTCTAGTAGAGATTTGCTTGATCTGTTATGTTATCCAATTGGAATGCCTATTATTTCCTCTTACATCGTCTTTTCGACAAGAACTTGTTGGATGTTTTTTGCAATGGTAAAGTTTTGATTTTTACACTTTATTTTATTTAATAAATATAAGTGTAATATATTCTTCTTTCGACATTATTTACTTTTAATTCACAATACAATTTTTTTATCAAACAAGCATAAATACACTTAAGAACACTTACCATACATCTATATAGCATGTAATAATCACTCTTAATACATATATAGTATATATTTTTTATCAAAAATGATGAGTCTTGATATATCACCAACATAATAACCAAAGCTAAATACACTGGATCATAGCGATCAACAACAATTTGTGAGAGTGCCTGCAAAACAAAGCCCAGGGTGATCCCCGAGATAGTTCTTCGATGCTTAACTTAGTTATAGCACTGAGAGAATTCCAAGAATATTTGTGAGCAGTATAGTGAGCGCAACTTTCCCTTTCTTCAATTGGGACTTTTATAGTGGTTTCTTGTAACAGCCATCCTAGTGCGTGTTGTAAATGGGGGATAGTTTCCTTACTGGTCATAGCCACTCTCCTCGTAACAGTCGTGGAATTATTAATGGACGAGATTCCCTCAACTACTGTTAACATTAATGGGAAAGATTTCCTTAACGGTTATTGATGGTAATTATCTTAACGTTACTTTCCATTTGTTATGTAATTACTAGTAATTATCAATTACTATTAATTACAATTAATAATTTGCTACCGCTATTCTACAATAGACCCCCTACCCTGGAGTCGATGTGTGTTTTCACGCCCCTCAATCAGTGTCCTCACGGAGATGATCGGGGTGCCTCCGAGGTTTTCTTCCCTGGGTCTATAGATGGCTGGTGCGGTGTGCAGTCTTGGATGAATTTTTATATCTCGACTAGCTTGCCAAGATCCCTCCTGGGGTCCTGGGGTAAGCCAAGATAACTCATAGCCGCGGTAAGAGGTCGTATTTTTGGCAAGCTAGCCCATGACCGAATTGGTGGATCTGAAGTCATCTTTTAGTCGACCTGGCTCAAGGCTGGGGTGACCTTTCTGAAGCTGTCTTCTTAGCCGACCTATCTTGGGGCTGAGGTGACCTTTTTGAAGCCGTCTTCTTAGCCGACCTGGCTTGGAGCCGAGGTGATTGATGTCTTAGGTGCTACCATCGTTCCCTTTTTGCAAAAAGGGTAAAGTGGGAGTTTTTACCTTGTTTCCCATTTTTTTTTCCTTCCATGTATTATGATCCCCCTATATTTTGACACGCGTCACAATCTCTATAGGAGACGTATCGACTTCTGTCCTTTTTGTTAAAGGAATAGGCGGCTTTTACTGCTTTACGTCTTTTTGCCTGTTTCCTAGAAATCGCCATCATTACTTGACCTTTGGATTTTCCACCATATATATATATATATATATATATATATATAACCCAACTCATTTTCCTTAGTCCTTTTTGTTTTTTGGTCATATTGTTGCTTTTCTTTAGGGCCTTTTAGCGTGTTTCATAATTTCCTAGCCTCTTTTTGCCATACAACTAGTAAGTATGTCTCCTTCTTCATCTTTTTCCTCTTCCCCTTCACCTCCCTCTCTCTCTCTTAGGTATGAGGTTAGAATTTATTGGGTGGGTAGCAATTTACCCTCCTTGCAGTCTTTGACTGCTTCCCTTATGAGTTCTAGGGAGCGGGATTTAGAGGTTGTGAGGGTATCAAGTAGTCTTTCCGCGGACTATTTGTTTCTTTTTCTTAGGAAACATTGATTCTCTTCTGATTTTGAATTTTTCCTCCCCTCTGCAAGTGACAAGGCTTGTTTCTCCCCTTTGGGTTTTTGTACCCTGTACACTGATCACATAATAGCTGGGTTGAGGTTTCCCATATTTCATTTATTGCTCTGTATTCTGGAATCGTTCAATCTCAACCTTGGCCAATTGACCCCCAACGTGGTGCGCACCGTGGTGGGTTTCTCTTTGGTTTGTTGTGAAGTTGGGGTGGTCCCGTCCTTGGACCTGTTCAAATATTTCTTTACCATCAAGAATTCGAGTACTCTTAGGGGATGATACATCTTTAGCAACTCTGCAGTTTTAGGGTTCTTCTTTCTTTCAAATTGTCCGATTGGAAGGGAAATTTTTTTTTAGGTTAGACGGGCGCCAATTGATGCCGAATTGGAATTTTGGTAGAATTAGGCATGAGGCGCCTCGTAGCTTCCCTCCCCTAGAACTTTCCCTTGTCAACCGGGTTCCTCCTCGCCGCTGCCATTTCACAAACGTCGACCTGTTTCGGGCTCCTATCATTGTTCTTGACCCCGACAGCGAGGTGGTGCTGTACGAGGAGGTCTTATAGGAAGGGGACCCAGTAGTTTAGAAGTCTGTCTTTATCGAGATGTCTTTTAGTAAATTCCTAAGTTGACTTGTTCTTTCTCTGCTGCAGTGGTGCGTATAAGCCTTGTCAAACCGCAGAGGGACAATTCTGGGCCTTCTACTATGCGAGCCCCAGGGATCGAGGTAGCAATGACGGTCGTTGATCCTTTACCGACTCGCTCAACCGGGGTCATTGATCTCGCAGAGCAGTCGGGGGAGAGCCACGGAGAGAGCCCGATTCCTGTACCTAGGTCAAAGAGACCTAGGTTTTCTCAGGTGGTCCCTACCGCGGCGACACCTCTGGTCGACCTTAGCGAGGTGAGGCTTGCGTATTTTTAACCTTCAATCCTTTAGCTCTCAGCTCCTAACTAACTTGTCTCCCTATTACAGTTTTGTTTAAGGCGGCGTTCTCCCTAGTAGACGGCGCCGCGGAGGAATCCCGCAGTGAAAGGGTACAACGGGAAGACCTGAAAGCCCGTTTGAAGGACTTCGAGGACAAGGGGAGGGAAAAGCTGAAGTCGGCGGAGCTGAGAATAAGAGCTGCCGAGGAGAGGGCCAGAGTGGCTAAAAAAAACAACGGGGGGATGAAGAGAAATAAAAAGGGGCTGAAGCAGAGCTGCACTACTTGAAGGAGACCTTCGTAGACCGGCAGAGGGAGTTTGCCGAGGTCCTCTTCGAGAAGATCACTAAGACCACCGTTTTCACATAGTACATCTCCATGATGAGCGAGTCACTAGTCGCTGCTACCAGGGCCGTGGCATTGGATGAGGTTGCTCGGGCCTACCGAATGTCTCAGTCCGGAGTGACTAGTTCTTTTATGACACCGGTACTGAGTCTCGGGTGACCGAGGATCTAATCTGGGCTATTATCCACCGTCCTGAGCTGTTGTTGATCCGCTATATTTCCCATCACCCTTCTCCTTTGACAGTGGAGGAGTTAAAGACTTGCGATGTGGATGTGGATGTGGATCGGACATTATAGAGTTTTTGGGTGTCGAGGTGGCCGTGCCTGCCTTTGCTGATCTTCAAAGCTCGGCTACCGAGCCTTTTATCGAGGTAGCTTCTGAGGTCGCTGCTACTCCTACCAAGGTGCCTACCGAAGCCACTACTGCCAACCTGTCTACCGATCCAGCCATCGAGATAAAGCCAATCTTAGTCGTCCCCCATAGCAGAGATAATGTATAGTTCTTGATTTTGTAACTTTTGTTTTAGACTTGTAAATATCCAGGCCTCTGAGCCCTCATTAATGGAAATGAGAATGTTTTGCTTTTTCTTGCCTTTTACTTGTCCTAATGTTTTGCTATTATGTTCTCTCAGAGACTCATCCCTTACACCCTTGAACAAATGGAAAGGGAGAACTTCTTCCTTAAGTAGCTTCTCCAGAAGAGGACTAGAGAGCAGCAACTTAAGGATGAGTTCATCTGGTACTTCCGGTCTCGCCTGTCCCAGAACACAGAATTTCGAGGCTTGGTGAGAAAAATAAGGGAGTGTCAAGATGAGAGGGACTACCTCAGGGGGGAGAATGAGGAGTTAATGCAGAAAGTAGAGGTTCTCCGAGGTGATTTTTGTACCTTGTCGAGTAATTCAGTGAGATCGGTGGCATTTTAGAAGGCCAAGGAAACTCAACTCGAGCTTGATTTTAAGCACCGAGAGGCCGAAGTGAACCGTTTCTGAGATCAGATCCGAGAATACGAGCAGATCGTGTTCAAGAAAGCCATTCTCTTCACCTTGGACAAGGTAGAAGAGCGGGTAACCGAGCTGACCACCCTCTTTACGAGCTTGGCTGCTACTCAGGGGAAGACCTCATCAACCTTTAAGAGGAATAAGACAATTTTGGACAACGTCCTGGCTATGTAAGAAGGGTGTGAATGTTGGAGAATTTTAGAGTACACAACACACTAGAAGGGGGGTTGAATAGTGTGTAATAATTTCTAAACTTTTTGCGGAATATGTGAGGCTATGAAGAA
>JBDJHY010264303.1:0-10457 GCA_039654485.1 Withania somnifera
CGTAACAGTTAAATAATCAAACCCAGTACGACTACGACCCATATCAGTTGTTATAGAAACTCTACAATTTAATAATTTAAAATATTCACGAATCATTTGACCGGACCGGGATGAATCAGGACGGGATCCCGTCCCGGTACATCCCGGATCAGGAGGGTACCGGTCATCCCGATCTGTTGATGGTCGTCCCGATCCGGTTCAACAGCCCTAGTCTTCACGTATAGAAATTAGAAAATGTGGAGGAATAAATTTTATATCTTTTTGTTTTTAAAAGAAAACTACTTTTGGAAAACAAAATAGGAGGAGGATAATAAAAAAGATGTCTACGTGGTAAAGCAAAGAAAAATTAAGTGGTATAGCCCACAGCATATGATTCTAAAGCTACCTTTCACATCATGCTATCGTCTTAAATTTTTGTTTCTTTCTTTCTCCATCACAGATAATATGTCACATGTTTGTAATCAAATTTAGAAAAAGAAATGGGTGCACCAAACATTTTATTTCTAAATATTTGATAAATATAGAAAAAATATCATCTCAAAAATATTATATGTAATATAATAAAACTTTATGAAAGTGGAATGAGTAATTAAGGAGTGGGCGTGGGTGGGGGGAGGGTGGATATGGGATAGTCAAGGGATAGACTTTCAGGGATTTGATGGGTGAGAATAAGATAGGTGAACTTGAATTATCATTTTTTTTAATAGTTTTAGAATAATTTTTTTTTAAATAACTTATTTTTATAAAATAGTTATTTTAAAAAAATATATTTATCAACCAAAAAAAATAATATATGGTTGCGTAAAACAAATTTGGCATATCTACGCAACATAATTTCTGTTATATCAATGGACTCCCATACGGCACAGAGGGCTCATACACTCATTTTGCGTTTGGGGAAAAATCTATAATAAGGCCTCATAAATAGCTTAATTACCCTGTATAAACATTAGTAATTGATTGTACAAATTATAATAGATTGATATTACTTTAAAATATATTTATTAAGTGATTACTTATTTTTTACATACATATTAAGAAACGTGTGAAAACTGAATTTTTTTAAAAAATTTAATTCTAAAAATAATATAAAAAATTTAATTAATACTTTCTTGATTTAGTAAGATAAATAACTGTTCTCTTCATTTTGTTTTAATTGGTCCTTGTTGACTCTTGATATTTTTTTAATAAAATATTTATTAGGAATTTATTTTATAAAATCAACCTTATTAATTATATTTTAAAAATATAAATTTAAGTATTATATACTTTAATAAATTTTTTTTAGTTTTATAAATTAAATAAGTAAATTAAAATAATATTTTTATCAAAATAAAATGAATGAAGTAATATAGATGACTATTTTTAGTATGGCGTGAATATTAAAAAGTGATTCTCGCAAGTAACACGTTTAAACTTTTCTCTTTTCTAAAAAAAATGTTTTTCTCTTATTTCCCTTTAAAGCATATAGTGGATTAATCATTAAGCTCGTTCCGCCTTTAGCGTTAAGTAACGTCAAAGATGTTAGTATTTTCTTTTTAAGGAAATGATAGAATTTAACAATTGAATCCTTGAAGTTGTAATAAATTAATTTATGATCCTAAATTAATGATATTGCATCTAGGACAACTTGAGTTTCACTTATCTTGAAGGCATAATACATAAATATGTTATTTAAATTGACTTCAGATTAGATTTATATCCTTCAACTTTGAGTAATATAAGTAGGTATTTAAATTTGTATAAAATTGAATAAGTAGACATACGTATCCTACATGTCATAATACACGTAGGATGTCATGTAGAATGGGAAATTGTTATGTAGGACGTCACGTAGGTCGTACAATGCATCAACAGGGACGGACCTAGGTACTTATTTGGGGTGCTCCAACACTTATTAAAACGTGGAAGGAATATAATTATGTAAAAATATATTAAATTGGGATAAAATAGAAAAAAACACCTATAAAACCAAGAAGATAGTTGAGTGCTTTGATTTTCAAGCGGAACCTTAGATCTTTAGTTATCAATACATGTGTTTGAACCTTTCAAGCACCCACGAACTTTAAATCTTGAGTCCGCCACCGAATGCGTGGATCTACTTGTTCATCTTTATACAAGTTTTAGTGTCTTATACATAATTAAAAATTAGAGGGCCTAAATGCAATATGAGACTAGTTAAATTGCTTTTATATATTATGCCTATCTTGAAGATGAGATACATCATCCATTTTAGTCATTTTTATTCGAAAAATAATTACATATTCAATATAATATCACAAATAACATATACAAGAACCTTACTCTGCTTGGTAGATCGAGATAAAGAAATTATTTTCAACAGATTTTTGGCTCACATAAATCATTAACATTAGCAAATATTTTGTATGTGTTTTAGAACATGTAAAAGACAAGAAAATTTGCAAATTTTACCCAAATAAATATTATATAACATAAATAATATTTTTTTACCTCAGGACTGATTTTAAAAAACTTGTTTTGTTGTATTGATTTTAGATAAACTTGTCAACCGGTCTGGTCTATTGGGCAAACCCGTTCAAAAAGTACTGAACCAGATCGACCCAAGACTAACCGAACTGGAACAGTAACCGTATTCGGTCCGGTTACGAGCTGAGATGAGCCAACTATTTTGGACCGGAATCGGCTTGGATTTTAAAAAAAAATTATATTTAGAATTCTGTTGTACCTCAACACCAAGGGATTGAACCTTGGCAGAAGCGTTGAGAATAGATGATGGCGAATATAGAAATATAGCTCTAGTGTATTTTGTATATATCGATATATATATATAGTATATTTTGTATAGAATCTTAATATGTATATATGTTTTGTATATAATTAATATCTTTAGTATATAGTATATAGTATATATATCTAGTATATTTTGTATATATCATTATTATATAGTTTATATATCGTTAATATATATTCTTAATATATTTAATATATATTTAGTATATATAGTATATATCTTTAGTATATAATATATATCGTTAGTAGGTAGTGTATATTTTTATTATATATGTAAATATTATTAATAACTCTTGTATACTCGTACTAATTTTAAACTATATAAATATATATTTGTATGAATTAAATACATTTTTTTTAAACGGACATTGTTCATAGCGGATCAGACCAGACACTGTTGGCCCGAATCAAGCAACTCAATTCCGAATTGGCTCGGCCCATTTGAAACTGGCCGAAAAATGACCAACCCAGAACAAAATCGATCGGTCCAATTTTTTTTTTTCAGACCGTCTTGGATTGGGCCGGCCCATTAAGACCCATAGTTTTAGATACTTGTGTTAACAGTGTGCTAACATAACATGTTTTATTGTTTGTAATTAGCACAAAATTATGAACCTAGTTAAATTCCCAAGTGGTTTAATATGAAAACAAAAATAAAAAAAGCTATATTTTTCAAAAATATTAGTTGAAAATTGAAAGATATAATCCAGCATATCATGTGAGTTTTGAAACCCTATTTCCTTCCTTACTAGAAGAGGACATTTCTCTAATAACTAAAATATAAAGTTTTCATGGAGAAAGAAAAAGAAAAAGGTCCATTTGATATTTTACATTGCTTGTGGGTAAGAGTGATAAAAATCAAAAATAATATAATAGGTTACTTTGATGAAAATATTCAATTAACTATACATGTTGAGTCAGTCGATATAGATAGAATGCAATGAAGGAGTTAAAATTTGAATAAAGGATAAATGCAAGTTCTAGTTAATCAAAATGAATAAATTTTAAAATAATATTAAATAAATTAATATTGTTAGAAACTAAGATGGAGAGAGAAAGCAACATTATTGAAAGATATCATGGACATAGTCATCCAAAGGTACATGGTAACGGGAACAATGTGACCTTCCCTAATTCTACTTTAATTTTAAATACGAAATATTTTAATTTATAAAATAATTTATTTAGATTCATTCAACAATTACGTGTCACATTAATATGCGACATTAAGTTATTTTATAATTTATTATTCTCGAATGCGTTATTTTATGTATTTTTTCTCTTATCAAATTAGCTTTTATGTATTATCTCCTTTTTTGTCATTCAATATTCATATTTATATCGGATTCCAATAATATAGGTAAAGAGCTATTTAAGAAAATAATTTCTAATAATTTTTTTAAATTAGATTGTTTTATATATAAAAAATAAAAATTATAATTACCAAATACGATATGTAACTTTTTTTTCAAAACGTAAACAAATCACCCATCAAATCTCGCTCAAAATTATATGTATAAATATAATATAAATTCTGTACGAAATATGTCCACTGTTGTATTCTTTACATAGAAGTTGGGTCTTAAAAAATACATATAATTTTGTGTATAAAATTTATTGATTGATTAATTATAAAATGAAAGGTCCCCATGTCGCATCCTATCACTTTTATCCATATACGCTCTTACCTTCGATTTCTCTTTTTCTTTCTAAAAAGGTCACTTAAACAGAACCAAAACTTTAGTTAAATTTACTAAAATAAAAAGTCAACAAAACAGAAAATTTATAATTATAAATAAGATGATGAATACCAATATGCCTATATATCGTTATATTATTTATAAAATTTATATGTATGACACATAAATCGGAGGAAAAATTATAAAAGAGATACTTTTAAAATTTAATTGAGAAAAGAGATATTTTTTTTTAAAAATGAAAATGTGTGAGGTCAAGGGTTTATGTGTATATTTTTAAGACTTTTGTTCAATTTTTGATATTTAAAAAGTACAGTTAGGTCCCTTACTATTTCCGTAAAATTAACTTCAACCTATTTTCTCCTTCTTCTACCCTATACATTAACTTGTCTTCTTCCAAAGCCAACTCAGAAAATTTTATTAGCGATTTATCTAGCTCCTAAGCCACAAATTTCATTCGTTTTCATTGTCAGGTAAGTAGTTTTGGTGTTCCGATCTTTTAAGTTTCATTTTGAAGTTTCTTTATTGGAAGTTTAACCGATTTTTTACTACAAAATTTGAAAATTTTGTGGCTGAATTCGTGTTATGTATTTGTAATTTGGTTGATTCAACTGTAATTTTTGTGATTTTTTTGAAGGTTTTCAAGAAGTTTTTTGGTTTTTTTTTTTTTTTTAATTTTAGTTTATATGAAAGACTGTTGCTGCCTATTTTAGGGGTTTTGATTCTGTAAGTGTGTGGTCGAATTGTTACAACTGTGTGTTCTATATAATAGACTTGTGTTGATTAGGATAATTTGTGATTTTTTACTGAATTATTATTCATTGTAATGGTGGTTTTTCTCATTTTTAGTGGTTTGATTTTCTTGATTCATGTGTTTTGGACTGTTGCAATTGTGCATTCTATTAATAGACTTTCGGTGGAATAAGATTGTTTTGTTGCCAATGACAGAACTGTTTTTGTTTATAGATTGTAAAAGATGACTAGAATTAGAGAAACAAAGGAAAGCAGTACTTCTATTGACAGTAAAAGAAAAGGAAAAAAAGCTTCGAAGGAGTCTAAAAGAAAAAAAAATAAAGTCGATTCATCGGAAACAATGGATGAGATCGACGGATGTGTCGTTGAGTTAGCGATGAAGTTGATGAGGCCAGTGGAAAAAATGTTGCAGATGTTTCTGAGAGTAGTCGAAGAGAAGTTTATGAAGATGATGAGTCCTTATCCTTGCCACATTGTGCAAGGTAAATTTCTGGTGAGATGTATGACCTGGTCATATGGTTGGATGAATATGAGCTTTTTTCGGCTAAAATATCTGTTAAGTTTAGATTGTCCTTGTTTCTTGAATTTAAAAAAATAGTGAAAGATAAAAACTTGAATCGGGTTTAAGAAGTCTTGCTTTGACAGTTTATGAAAAATGTAAAAATTTCTCAAGTTCAATGGACAGATGGTTCATTATATGTTATTGCGTAACGTGTCATATGATAAGATGTTGCATGAGATATGATTTTATATCGATGACAAGATTATATATTTTGGCTTGACGAAATTTTCTCTGATTACAGGATTAAATTATTCACATTATCCCTATGAATCAAAACTGAATAAGGTGATTGAGAAAAATGCAGTCTTCCATATGAAGGTTATGAAAAATCAGAATATTACAAGAACAAAGTTGCTACAGCTGGTTAAAGAAGTTATGATGGATATGGAGGAAAAGTTTAAATGCTTCTCGGTGTAGTTCTTGCACCCGATTTTGCTTGCGAGAGATGCTTCCAGTTTAAGAATGTGGATCCAAACTCTCTCATGATGGTGGATTGTCTGAAGTTCTTTGAGAAGTATCCTTGAGGTAGTAAGGAGTCTTTTGAGTTAACATTGGACTATCTCAAGAACAAGATTGACTTCAGGGAACAGAAAGAAGCATATCTTGAGAAGAACAATACATTCTAAGCTCTTTACGGCTTTCCCAGAGAATTTATGGTATTGATTATCAATCATTGTATGAGTTTATTATAAATTATCATTTATTTATGAAATATTTTATACACTAAATTTGATTTATTTATTTACTCTTGTTTCGATTATAGATTTGGATATACGAAACTTTTCCTATTTCTCAAAAGATGTGCTGGAAAATCACAGAATGTTTCTCTCTCCATTTTCAGAATCCTCAGATGACACACCTCAAAAAGTGACAATTTCATCGAAGGTGATCCATTTAGGGTTAGCGGAAGAAATACAAAGGTATGAGTTGTATTATTTTTTTCTATTATCTTATAAAAGATTATCGGCGAGAAAATAATTATTAATAATTAATTATTTCTTTCTGTAGATTGTGCATCCATACCTCATCTCCATTATCTGTGAAATGAAGCACAAATACATGAAAAAATTTCAGCTCTACAAGGATGAGAATAAAGATGAACTTATCGACGCCTTAAAAAAAATTTTGAGAGGTGTAACGGTCATCGCTCCACCTCAGAACAATTTGAATGTGCAAGGTGTTGAGGCTTTGGGTGACATTCCTGTCAAATCTCGCCGTATGGGATCAAGAAGAAAAAAAAGCAGGGGGAAGAACATATGAGCGGACATTGCTTGACCGAGTGTCGACACTTGAAGATTCATTAAAAGACATTCAACAGAGATTGAAAAGGATTGAAGAGATGAAGAAAGAAAAAGAGCAAGGTAAAGTACTTTAAATTTTATTTTAAATTATTTATCATATATAATTTTATTAATATTATAAAAAATATATACAGAATGAAATTGACATCGATGATCTCATGAATTTTGAAAATTCATTATGGTACTTCCCAGTAAAATCACAAGTCAACCCAAAAAATTGACAAAAAATCAATTTATATTAATGAGGTTCTCCTTAAAGCAGCTTTGCAGAGCGATGCAATCTTTGAAGAAGCAGACAAACAAAATGATGAAGAAGAGAAAGAAGAAGATAAGAAGGAAAATAAAGAAGTTGAGAGATAAAAAGAGAAGAAATAAGTTGAGGAAGAAAAGGTATAGAAGGAAGGAGAATAAAAGTAGGCAGCATAGGAATAAGAGAAAAAAAATCGTTGAGAAAGGAGAATAAAAGAAGGAAGAAGAGAAAGAAGAGAGGAAAAAAATAAAGAAGAAGAGAAAAAGGATGAAAAAAAAAACAAGAATAATGAGAAAGAAGATGAAGAAAAAGGGAAGGAAGCTAGTGAAGTTGTGGTGGACATTGTTGTAATGACCATGGTTTCGGAACAAAGAAAGGTTGATAACTTTTAATTGAAATTTGTTGAGACAAATGTTTTTATCTCATTTGTTGATCTGTGGTAAGTGGTTTAGACAATATTTTTTAAAGTTTTATATGGTTGGTTTTATTGTTTAGCAATTTACCCTTTAGAGATTTGTATTCAGATTTGTTGGAGTCTGTTTTGGTGGTTTAAAATTCTATTTCCTCACTATTATTGTCAATTATAAACTTGTATTCATAATTTATATGTTTCATGTTTTTAATCATAAAATTCCACATTAGTTATTATAGGCTCCTTTCGCAATTGATTACTGACTTTGGTGGTTGCTTAATATTATTGATCGTGAATAAACTATAGAATCATATAATACAAGTGTAGAGTAGTTGTTGATATTAAAGAAGAAATAGATTCAATTTCACTGCATCCCTAATACACCTTTTCAAATATTCAGTGCTAATAATAAATCATACAAAATGATTCTTAGTTTATTTTTTTATTTTATAGACGCATTCAACCTTTCTTTTAGCTCATCTCTTTTGATTTTGATCTCCTTCAACAATATTTTTAAGTGATTCCTTGTCTCCTCAGCTTCTTTAAACAATGTCAAAATCAGATCCTTATTTTTTTTCAGATTTCTTGAGTCTCTCAAGTAATTGAAACTTGGCAGCGCCTTGAAATATTGTTGTCTCATCTTCTTGACTCATTTTGGATGATTCAAAATTTGATTTTGTTTGGTGCAATGGCTCAATCCATTTAAAAGAAGAGCATCCATTATTACCCTAAATGAATGATGAAATAATTAGAGGAACTTATTGCTTAAACCAAGCAAAAAATGAAACATACAATACATAACAAAAATTCACTTTTCCAACTGCCCATTTGTAGAACTGTGATTCCGGTGTCGGTTTTTTATGTTCTCAAGATAGCATTCTCACTACAGTAACAAATTCAAATGACATATTGGTTTCTCCTCGCTTTATTGGCGTTGGATTCTTGAGATGATTAAGACATTTTAGGTGTTGAAAAAGTAAGAGAATGGAGGAGGTGAAAAAATTGAGGATGTTAAAAGTTATGTCAGCCCTTTTATAAATGCCTGGTCTAATATTTTTTACCGTTGGAGCACAGAAGATAATGATCGTTACCGCATTATAATTTTTTTACTTTTGTAGATCAATCATCGACTGAGATAGATAATCATAAATAATGTAAATATTATATTATAAACTCTGACATTATAGATCAAATCACCGGGTCAATAATTGATTGAGTGATAACTATATATTTGACCATTTGAATTTCTATCATCGATGTATACTCAAATATTCAAGTCATTTCATAAATCACATAGTCTATACTTGAACGAAGAAATTAGATATATTTGAATATGTGGATATTCTATCACATTGAATGACTAAAAGAAACAGATATTAATTTTTCAAGTTCGAGACTAAAATTTCTTTAAGCCACTAGGTCTACAATTAACTGAGTGATTAATACATACATGGCTGTATGAATCTTCTATAATCAACTTATACACATATACTCAAGTATTTGCATAAACCTAAAAGTCTATGCTTGAGTGCTTAAATTATATATACTGAAACATGTGAGTATTTTATGCTCAACTAGGGTAAATTTATGAATATAAAAAGTAAAATAAAATAAATAAGAGAAATTAACATCACCGAACATGATAAAGTAAGGTATACATATCGTGTGTGAGTAAAAAGCATTTGAAAACATGATTGCAGATGTTATGAGAATGAACAATGGTCTTAGGATAAACAATGATTGAGAACAAGTAATGTTTCTCAATCATCAAGCTTGTTTTTCCATAAACTTTGCTTTTCATCATAACCTTTTTTATTAGGAGTTCAATTATTTTATACAAACATATTATGTCTATACAATGTCCAAATCAATGCATAAGTGATGTCTTAATTTTACATTTTTCAAGTCATAGACCATTCTTGGTCTATTTGGGAATAGAATAAATTTTATATTATATGTGATACTTACCGCATAATATGTACTTGAATATGTGTGTTTTATATAATCGACCACTTGAATATATTGGTTAGAACTAAAATAATTAAAAAAAATAAAAAATAAAAAAATTAATTAGCATTATAAAACGAGATATGCACATTATGTGTTGGTATAAAACAATTGAAATCATTATAAAAATATTATGATGAGGAGAAAAGGTTGTGGGAACTACATCATCAAAACAAACTTGATGTTTAAAAAACATTACTTGTTCTCAACCACTGCTTATCCTAAGAACATTATTCTTCCTCATAACTACTACAATCATGTTTTCAATTGTTTGTCCTCGTCCACGATGTGTATTAACTTGTTTTACCATGCTTGGGTGATGTTAATTCCCCTAATTATTTTTTATCCATAGAAGTCCTTGACCATAGATTCAACCGGTCGACCATAGAATATTCACGTGTTCTAGTATATATAATTTAAGTAGTCGAGCATAGACTCTTAGATTTATGCAAATACATGAGAATATGTGTATAAGTCGATTATCGATTATTGACTTGTTTTAGAATATATTATTCAGTTGATTGATTATAGATCTTGAGTATATTATATTGCTCATCTATTTATGCATTAGTCAAGGATAGTTTAGAGGAATTTCAGTCCTGAACTTGAAAGTTTAATAATTGTTCTTTTTAAACCAACAACATGATAGTTTATGCTATACTTTTATTGTTGATTAGAAATTTTAATCAATTGCTTGAAGCGG
>JBDJHY010264314.1:0-10457 GCA_039654485.1 Withania somnifera
GTTAGTCGTAATTCCTCACATTCAATATGAAAACATTATATATTGCACAATTATTCTCAAAACAAAGTAGATTAGTATAAGGTATATATCTTATAGGCAGGTAAATCTGCCTATGATCAGTGTAGACACTACATATCCCAAAAATGCAACAGCCTCAAACAAAAGCTCACACTTTGAGAACTTGGCATAAAGCTTGTATTTTCTCAGTGTCTAAAGAATCAATCTCAAATGATGTTCATGATCATACCTACTCCGCAAATACACTAGGATATCATCAATAGAAACAATCATAAAAGAGTCTAAGTAAGGCTTAAGCACCCTATGCATCAAATCCATGAAAGCTACTGGAGTAGTAGTAAGAAAAAAGCACATAACCAGAAATTCATAGTGACCACAACGAGTCTTGCACACTGTCTTAGGAATATCCTATGTCTGCAACTGATGGTAACCATATCTCAAGTCAATCTTAGAGAATATTGTGGCTCCTTAAAGCTGATCAAATAAATCATCAATTCTCAGCATATGATATCCGCTCTTTATTGTGACTTTGTTCAACTATTGATAACCTATGCACATTTTCATAGTACAATCTTTCTTCTTCAGAAATAGAACTGGTGCACCCCAAGCTGATATACCTGAATGAACAAAACTCTTATCTAATAAATCTTGCAACTGAACCTTTAACTCTCTCAAAACTGCAGGAGCCGTACAATATAGCAAAATAGAAATGGGCTTGTTGCCCGGCTCTAAATCAATAGCAAATTCAATATCTCTCTGGTGGTAGGCCTGGTGGGTCGGTCAAAAATACATTGAGAAAATCAAAAAAAATAGGGATAGACTTAGGAGTAGGAATGTCGGCTTAAATATCACGAACATATAATAAATATGCCAAACACCCTCTCCTTACTAACCTCCTATCCTAAAGGCAAGAAATAAACCTTTCAGTGTGCGACTACTAGAGCTCTACAACATAATCGATGATGAACCATTCACAATTAAGGTAATGGTCTTGGTATAACAATCCAAAACTACATTGTGATGGGACTACCAATCCATTCCCAGAATGACATCAAAATCAACCATGTTTAAAAGCATCAAGTCAAGTCTAAAGATTTAACCTTAAATATTGCTCATAATAATCAATCGCGAAGGGGTCCAAGTAGTGTTTAAGCACCCTATGTATCAACCATGAATGTTGATAGGTTATTAGTCACACAAAAGAACATAACTAGAAATTCGTAGTTACCATAACGAGTCCTAAACGTTGTCTTAGGTATATATCTGTCCGAATCTGCAACTGATGGTAATCGGTCTCAAGTAAATCTTTGAGAACATTGTAACTCCCTGAAGCTAGTCAAATAACTCATCAATTCTCGATATAAAATATATGTTCTTCACTGTGACTTTATTCAACTGATGATAATCAATGCACATTCTCATAAAACAATCTTTCTTCTTCACAAACAGAATTGGCACACCCCAAGGTGACATGCTGGAACAAACAAAAGCTTTATTTAATAAATCTTAGAGCTGAATCTTTAGGTCTATCAACTATTCATGAGCCAAATGACATGGAGCAATAGAAATGGGCTTAGTGCCCGGCTCTAAATAAATTGCAAAGTCAATATCTCTCTCTAGTGGTAGTCCTAGGTAGGTTGGTAGGAAATACATCAAGGAAATAAAAATGATAGGGACAAAGTAAGGAGCAGAAAATTTATCCTAAATATCACAAACATATGCTAAATATGCCAAACACCCTCACCCTACTAACCTTTTATCATAAAGGAAAGAAATAAACTATGTTGGTGCACGACTACTAGAACTCTGCCACATAATCAGAGAAAGACTAGGTAATAGTAGGGTAATGGTCTTGGTATAACAATCCAAAACTATACATTGAGGGGACAATTAATCCATTCCCAAAATAACATCCAAGTAGACCATGTCTAAGAGTATCAAGTCAGCCCAACTGTCTAGTCCACTAATAGATATCATGCATTACCGGATCATCCTATCCACTACAAAATAATCCCTTACAAGGGTAGAAATATGCATAGATACCACTAACATATCACTAGGCAACACAAACTAGGTTCGAAATAGGACGACACAAACAAGCAAGTAGACCTATGGTCAAATACTGCCTACACTGGTATAGAATACATAGAAATCAAACATGTAATATCAACATCCGAGGACACAGGAATAGTATATAACTGTCAATCACCACCAGGATGACCACTACCATGACTATTACCCCTACCACGCTGGACAGCACCATGATAGCCACCCTATGCCCCACCTCTAGAGGCGGAGGCTGTGATCTAGAAGGCTATGCAAACTGAGGAACAAGATGAAAACTGCCCCTATAAGGACAAGATCTAGCATAATGGCCTATAAGACCACACTCAAAACATGGCTCATATGGCACACACAACCGGGAACCTCTGTTGTAACCCATATGACTACTATGCTACGAAGATCCAGATCATCGCGAATATTATATTGGAGAAGGAGATGAAACCTGTAATGATGCCTAGATCGCTTGTTGGAATGACCCTGTACATATTAAGACTGACCACGTCCCCTAGAACGGGACCCACTGTAACATTCCTGATGTCTCTGCCTCTTCTTATTGCACTGACGTGACTAATGATAGAGGGCCTCCATAGAGTTAGCATGCTACCATTTCCTAAAATTGATGAATATCAGATATTATCAATGCTAAATCCTCATGGAGTCTTTCTCTCAAGCCATATGCAAACCTACAAACTCTCTCTACCTCAGTAAGCATAAAATCTACACCATAAATTGACAGTTGGTGGAATCGAGCCTTATACTCTACCGATGTCATTGCTCCATGATCAAGCTTTCTAAACTCCTCTCTCGGGCACTATCTCTCAACCATCAATACAAACTTCCTCATAAATACCTTATACAACTCAGCTCGAGTCGGCTGGGGCGAACCTACTGGTCTGCAAACCATAAAAGCTCTCCAACACTACTTAGTTGCATCATGCTTTTGATAGGTCGTAAAAGCTACACCGGGGTTTTTTCATTAACCTCTCTTCATACTTAAAAATAAACTCATGTGTATCTTCCCCTAGGACTCTAGTGAATCGAGGGTAATCCAATCTCAGAAATCTATGCATGAGCTTCTGCTCTAAATCTATCATAGTTTTTTCTGTTCAACTGCAGGAGCTCAACCGGTACTGGGAGGACCTGAGCGGGTGTAGTAATATCTTTTGGAACCATAGGCGGAACTGGATATAATGTATGAACTTTAGCTATAGACTATGGTGTTGGAATAATTGGTTGTGTCCTATCGGTAGTGGGACCACCATAGGCACTGAGTAACTACTACAAGATATTGCAATTATCCAAAGAAGGTGCTGGAATAGGTGTTGTGCTAGGTGATGTAACAGGTGTTTCAGGAACTAATGGATCCTCTATAGTAGTAGCAGTAGTAGGTATTTCCACAGATGCTCTAGCTGTCTTCCCTATTGCTGATGAATGTGTATGAGGCATGTGCGAAAGAGTGATAACAATGAGTGAGAATTTTTAAGAAACCATCAAGGATGTACCCATGATACAAGATTTAAAAAAAGGAGTTATTTCCCTAAACTTTACAATAGCCTCTCGAATATAAGCTACGGAGGTCTCTGCGCCTATCTACAGAACTCAACTAGACATTGGTTCTGTATAATGACACCAATGAACATATGGCTCTAATACCATTTTTTTCATGACCTAGTTTCTTAGATCCTGATGCACCTACTATACCATAAATAGTAGAACTAACCTTGTAGTCCCAAGCCAAAGTGCCGAACTACTACATCAAAAGTACAAAGCACTGGTATAATGATATTATATAATAAAGCAGAAGTACAAAAAATCAACAATCCCTAAAACCCAATATTAGTGTGACACAAAACCTCTAAGTACATGTATCTCTGAAATACATGGAGATAAAAATCAATGCTGAAGATAAGCAGGAAAATCTTGACGCCAAGCTTACCTCGAGTGTCCGAAAATCAATAGAATCTACACGAACGACGATCTGTGAATCTTATCTTAGGAATATTAATATGTCATAGGGCCATTTAATTCCTATGTTTTGACTTGGTTTAGAGGATAATTATGTGGTTTTAGAATATCTTATTTGCAAATACTTACATAGCATCACTAACCAATATGATTAGCCTATTTCAGGTGCAAGGGAAGCCTTAAAGGTTTTAGATAAAGCTGGAAAGGAACATGGAATGAGCAAGGAAAGAATGTAGAAAAGTGATCCCTATCTCGATAAGGATCACAACGTGATGGATTGCTCATCACTATTGGGATCACCCTATTCAAGCATGCAGCAAAAATATGCACCAGGCAGGATTAGTTGGGGTAGTTTGGTCATTTCACTTGGGCACCTATATGAACCTTAGGATTTTATTTTTTGGGAGGTGTGCAGCATTTGGGGATTGACAACAAATAGCAAAGGAGATATTCAAGAAACTTGGGTTATCTATACATTCAATTCTTTTGAGTAAGTGGTATTAATGTTAGTTTGTAAATTGAACATGAGCTTTATAGGCTAAATACAGTTGTTTTAGGTTATGTGTTACACATGGTGTATGGAACTGATTTGATATAAAGTAATTGATTGTTTATCATTATAAGTTGTTCTTATGCTTCATACTAAATAAGTTCTAATATCATGGCTCTATAGGTTCACCAAATCTAGGAAACTTGTGATTGAAAAAGGAGTGTAAGGAGTGAAATTGTGTTTGTAACTCTAATATAAGAATAACAACATAATTTGGAACTATGACATGATTGCGTACTTAGTGCCTCACTTGGTTTAATAGGGAAGAATATGATAAAGAATTTATGTAAGTCATCAAAACACATGCCAATCGAAGTAGTTGTGTGCTTATATAAATAGTCAATAGAGGACTATCCATCCCTAGTCTTAACGTCACCCCCGAAATCAACAATTTCGAGAGATGATAATAATTGTGGAAAATTAAGAGTATATACGCTTGTGTGCAATACCATAGCCCTGGAACGGTTGCTTATATCGATATTGTTTGGTTGTTGCACCCCAAGTATCACTTATATATCCGTAGTTACTTTAGCATAATAATAAATTATCAAATCCTTTTACTGAGATATTTTAATTGCATATGCATGAAGTTTCTTGCAAGAATCAACTGCGACACTAATTCATAACGTCAAGTCCCTATGGGTTCAACATTCGGCTTATAAGAGCCACTATATTACTTTTTAGACCATATACACTTGCATGTGTGCTCGGAACCAAAAAGCTTTTGGTGCCGTTGTCGGGGACTTGCAAATTTGATAGTTTTTGATTTTTGTAGGATATTTCCTACTGTACAATTGTTAACATCTTGATCTTAGCTATTTAAAAAAATTTCAGACATTATTACCAGTAAATGGCACGAGATAGAAATTTGTTGGAACCTTTCTAGGAACTAGAATAATTTATACATCAACAACAAAGATCGAAGGTGTTTCCTCATTCTTTTTCACAAGGCCTACTGGATAAACCAACTGTAGTAGTGCCTGCAAAAATTGGATCCCCAAGATCAGTTCGTGAGTGGCCATTCTAAGTGTGACAAATGCTACCTCCGCTATTTAGAAACCTGCACGTAGGCGTAGATTGAGCTTAAGCAGAATATGGTGCAACTATTGCACATAAGCAGGCAGTTCAGTGGTCTCTCCCATGAGGATCTGCAGCAGCATATCCAAAACTTTCTAGAGATAATTCATACGTATATTCCTATAGGAGTCTTACCGGATTATGTGTGGCTCACGTTATTCCCATTCTCCTTTCTAGGGGAAGAAAAAGGTGGCTAGATATAGAGGCACAAAATTTTATCAACTCTTGAGAGGATTTGGAAAGAAAGTTCTTGATCAGATTCTTTCCCTCTGGGAAGACAATGAGGTTAAAGAGTGAAATTCTCAGTGTTAGACAGAGTCCAAGTGAAAATCTCTACCAAGCATGGGAGTGATTTAAAGCACGTCTCTGAAACTTCCCTATTCATCAACAGTCAAATAAAGTATTATTGCATACCTTTATTGAAGCTCTGGAACCCAACTCAAAAATATTGCAAGACTTAGCAACTGAGGGACAAGCTTTAGAGCGTACATATGATGAGATGTACATATTGTTGAATAGGATTTCCACTAGTAATATAAATTAGAGAAGGGACATGTCAAGAACTATTGGTAAGAATAACACTATAGGAGTGATGGAGTTAGATGAAGTCACAACATTATCAGCGAAAATTTCATTCCTTAAGAACATATTCGTACAAACCTTTGGTCAACAACAGTAGCAAACTGCAGTGAATACAGTCCAATTATAGGCTCCTGGTTGGTGTGAGACATATGTTGGGGGAGGACAACTATACGTCTGATGTATGTGGACGAAACCCAGACTCAATGAATTTCGTTGGTAATGCACAAAAAGGCCAAAGGCAACAATACTATGGTAACACTTATAATTCAAGTTGGAAAAAAACACCCAAAATTTTCTTTGGGTGGAAATTAGAATCAATTGTGGTAGTAGGGTCCAGGTCCGTAACTTAAACTACAAAGCAAATCAGCACAGGGTCCAAAATTCAAATAGAAGAACTATGGGACCGCACAGAGTGCCCATCCAGATAATAATAGAGAAGAGTTGTTGAAAAATTTATTAGAGGGGAAGTCATGCAATAGTGAGAGACTAGCATGATTGGATGCCGATTTGAAGAATCAGCAGTTGGCTACAGAGTAACTAGAAAGCAATATGGGACAATTAGTTGTGTCTCAAAATACAAGGCCCCAGGGGGGTCTACCTAGTGACATAGATCAAAACCCAAGACAGTTGAATGCAGTGACAACTAGAAGCGGAGTATAGTTGCATGAGCTAGTGGCTAAAAAGGCAAATCCAGTGAGTAAAGAGGCAGAAAGAAAGAGTGATAAGGTAAATAGTAGTACTAGCCAGGATATTAATTCTGGGGGTGAAATGCCTATTGTGAGGCCTCCAACACAATTTTTTTAAAGGTTAAATAAAAGATAAAAAAAAAGGACTCCAAAAGCTTAAGGAATTATTAAGGCAAGTGCATATCAACTTTCCTTTAATTTATGCATTGCAAGGGATTCAAAAATATGCCAAGTATGTGAAAGACATTGTGGAAAATAAGGATCGTGTAATGAAACATGGTACTATGGCTCTTACTTTAGAGTGCGTATCACATATCAAAAATAGACTACCCCAAAAAAAGAAAGATTCAGGTAGTTTCACCATCCAAATGACTATTAGCAAAAATCTTAATGTTCGAGGGTTTTATGACTTGGGTAAAAGCATTAATCTTATGCCAAATTGTTATTTCAAGAAAATGGGTTTGGTGACTCCAAGACGCACCATATTTATTCTACAGTTAGCAGACAGATCTTTGGTTAGACCTATTAGTATAGTGGAGGACGTGTTGGTATAGGTAGGATCGTTGATCTTTCCTGTTCACTTGATTAATTTTTTACTCTGAGCCTGATTCATAATCCATTTTGTTTTGGGGAATCTATTTCTGGCCATGAGTCGTGCATTAATTGATGTGGCAGAAAGGCAACTCACTATGAGGGCCCATGACAAGGTCGAAGAGTTTGACATATACAAGGCCCTCGAGCTACCTACAGTATATGAGGAGTTGTCAGCAGTCACATTATATGATGCAGATCCAAAGGTGTTAGTACCAATCAGTAGTGATCCTCTTGCGAGGGAAATCATGGGTCAAGAAATGGAAGAAGAAGTTGAAGCTCTCAAAATGATCCAATTATTAAACCCTGTCGACATTTACACTAAGAACAGTATGTATGAATCACTGAATAGGTTGCTTGGGCCTTTTGTACTACCATTTATTGAAAAAAATTCCAATTTGGAGTTAACAGTCTTGCCCAGTCATCTAAGGTATGCTTTCTTGGGCGAACATGAAACTCTACCGGTGATACTTGCTGCCGAATTATCTGAGGCGTAGGTTGTTGATGTGTTTGCAGTATTAAAGAAAAGGAAGTAGGCTATTTGGTGGAAGATATTAGATATTTGAGGTATCAACCCTTCTTTTTGTATGCACAAAATAATGATGGAAGAGAATTGTAAACCGTAGGTATAGCCACAGCGAAGACTGAATCCAACAATGATAAAGGTGGTGACAAAAGAGGTGATTAAATAGATAGATATCAGGATTATCTTTCCCATATCTAACAGCAAGTGGGTAAGTCCAGTTCAGTGTGTCCCCTAAAAGGATTTGGATGACTATGGTGGCAAACTATAAAAATGAGCTAGTGTCAACCCGCACAGTTACCGGGTGGCGTATTTGCATAGATTATTGTATGCTAAATGAGACAACCCAAAAGGATCACTATCAAATCCCCTTCACATATCAGATGTTTGAAAAACATGTAGGACAAGACTACTTTTGATTCTTGGATGTATATTCAGCCTATAATCAAATTTCTATAGCTCACGAGGATCAAGAAAAGACCACTTTCACATGCTTGTTCGATACCTACACTTTTCGGAACATGCCCTTTGGGTTTTTTAATGTGCCTGTTACTTTCCAATGGTTTATGATGGTCATATTTTGTGATATGGTTGATGAGTTTATGTAGGTCTTCATATATGAATTTTCAATTTATGGAAGCTCTTTTGAGGTGTGCTTAAAAAATCTTAATAGAGTTTTACGGAGATGTGAATAAATGCACCTAATGTTGAATTGTAAAAAAAATTCACTTTTTAGTGAAAGAGTAGGTACATTATTGGGATAGAGGAAAGACAAAGTCTTCTGCTCTATCTACTATGCTAACAAGACTTTAGACAGTGTACAGGTGAACTATACGGTTATTGAAAAGGATATGTTAGCATTAGTTTATGTATTTGATAAATTTAGGGCCTACCTAGTAGGTACTAAAGTCATTTTGTATACTGATCATGCGACAATTCGATATTTTTTAATAAGAAGGATGCTAATGCACGGTTGATTAGGTGGATCCTTTTGTTGTAGGAATTTGATCTTGAAATTCACAATCATAAGGGTTGTTAAAATCAAGTAGCTGACCACTTGTCCCAGTTTGAAAATCATAAACACATTGAGGAGCAAGGGAAGATTCGAGAAGAATTTTTGGATAAACAACTAATGAACTTGTCAATACAATAATTTCCTTGGAATGTTGACATAGTAAATATATTGGTAAGTGGAGTTTTTTCGCCAGGTACTTCGAGCCAATAGATGAAATGGCTTGGACATGACTGTAAGTTCTACTATTAGGATAAGTCATTTTTGTATAAACAAGGTACAAATCAGCTCATCCGGAGGTGTGTGCTTAAGAGCGAAATGCACAAAATTCTCACTACTTTGATTCTGATAAACTAACTATTTTTTTGGCTACAAACAAAAATGAAACAATTGAACTTAGTGCTTCTATCCGAAGAAATGATTAATCAAAATAATGAGTCACCATTGATATCAACACATCTGAGATTCCCAAATTCAAGAAAAAGAGTCGATTGTATGGGAAATCCTTATCAAGTAATCTATTTCTTTAGCCAAGAGAAAGAATTTCTTGGATTCTTTATTTTATTTTTGATTTTTATTAAGTTCAAATAATTTCATTTCTACAGAACAACCACTAAATCGATGCCTCACTCTATAGAGGACATCATGGAGGAGAAAGCACCGCACACAAAGTATTGCAGTCAGGTTTCTTCTAATCATCTCTGTTTTAGGATGTGAATATTAGGAGGTGTGATGAATTTCAAACGATGGGGTCCATCTCCAAATGTCATGAGATGTCATTGAATAACATTTTTGAGGTAGAGATATTTGAAGTTTTAGGGATTGATTTTATGGGACCTTTTCCCCCATCACATGGGAACAAGTACATTCTTGTAGCAGGTTGAATATGTTTCAAAATGGGTTAAGTCAGCTGCCCCACCTATGAATGATGCAAGAGTGGTGCTCAGGTTTTTGAAAAAACAAATATTTACACGATTTGGAACTCCACGAGAAATCATTAGTGATGGTGGGTCACACTTTAAGAATATTTGGTTTAAAGACTTGTTAAGCAAGTATGGGGTGACACATAAGGTAGCCACTACCTATCACCCTCAAACTAGTGGGCTAGTAGAGGTGTCAAACAAGGAACTTAAGAAAATCCTTCAAAAGACAGTAAATGCACCGCAAAAAGATTGGGTTGATAAGCTCGATGAGAACTGCATACAAAACTCTTATTGGTACTTCTTCATATCGTTCAGTTTTTGGCAAAGCCTATCACCTAACAGTAGAATTGGAACATCGAGCATATTTGATGGTTAAAAGGTTGTACTATGACCTTAAGGCAGCAAATGAAAAGAGGATGTTGAAGCTACTCGATCTTGAAGAGTTCAAACTACATGCTTATGAAAA
>JBDJHY010264324.1:0-10457 GCA_039654485.1 Withania somnifera
CTCCATTTCCTCCTTTTAACTAGTGAGCTTTGGCTTGGACGAAACCATCTAGGTGAACTGCCTAAGGTTGGGCGAACCGCCTAATCCTTCACCTGATCTGTTCCTCTTAAACAATGGAATTTACCCTGGACGACACATCTTGGGTTAACTGCCCAGGATTGGACAAAATACCCAAAGTGCCTTCAAAAATCCATTTTCCAACATTTACTTCAAAGTTACAGGAATCAACTTTACCCTACAAATACACAAAAAACTCATTAAATCACATAAATGTTACTCAAGAACATGCATTTTCATATTTTGAAGTGCAATATATGACATAAAATACCTTCACATCACTATGTGCTACTTCATACACTCTTCTTGAAATTTATTATTCATATTTAACTTTTGAATCCTAGGTATCACTCCCTTGGCTAGCCATATGGGTTTTACTTTAGTTTTACGGCTCATGGGAGTTCCTCGTGCACACCAAGTAGTAACAATAGTTTTAATAAATTTCTTAACCTTCTCCGCAACAACTAGTATGGGTTATTCCTAAGTTGTATGGGCTGTGGGGTGTCTCATACCCTCATAGTCTGGCAGTATTTCAACTTATTTTTCTAACATGTCTCAAGGACCTATTTTTATTACAAAACTGAACAAAATGCATCCTAGTTAGAAAAATATTCTTAAGAACTCAAAAAATCCCTTATTTTATATCATACCAAAATTCCCTAGTCATGATGGAACATGTATCAAACCACCAAGACAGATAATCCTATACTATAAAATAAGGGAAAATGCAGAAATAAATGAGTCATCAAGAAGAAAAAAAGGTATAAAACATAAATCCAACTAATAAACCACCTATAAACTGGTTAACTATGCAAAAGCCTTTAAATACTGAATAATACAAAGGAAAAATAAATACATAGTCTCAAATATCTCAAAAGTCCTCAAATAGGATCCACGAAAAAAAATATAAAAGATTTGAGGAATTCGTTGGATGAACAAGGATACTACCTCAAGTCTTTAAACCTCAAACCTTGGACCTAATCTTG
The DNA here is from genome assembly GCA_039654485.1 of Withania somnifera. Lineage (NCBI taxonomy): Eukaryota > Viridiplantae > Streptophyta > Magnoliopsida > Solanales > Solanaceae > Withania > Withania somnifera. The sequence continues at coordinate 1,044 of JBDJHY010264324.1, forward strand.
GATAAAAGAATCAAGTTGTGCTTGGCTTTGCACCTACACAAGTGTAGAAGGAAAGAGAGTTAGTATTAAAATAAATCAATAGGTACGTAGTAAGTATCCCAAAAATTAATCTAAAACATAGTGGTGATGAGCATGAACTACCTCGAACACATACAATACAATTCTCCAAAATACCAAACTACAAATGAGACCATAATCCTGTAATTTATAATAAAGATAAAAGACAAAACCTAAGTTCTACCTAGACTAAAGTCGGAATTCCAGAGCTAATGGAACTATCGAAATTTGATTCCATAAGCGTTTACTATAATTTTACTCTCGAGTTTCACTGTTTTAAAACTGAAACTTCAAAATAGGGAAACTGAGATAATAAGCAAATGAGTCGCTATGGCACCAAGCTACCGGTCCCAGTAAGTCATAAACGATTTGGGGAAACTACCAGACAACTCTAAGCACAAAAATTGATGAAAATCAAGGAAATGACCAAATGGGTCATTACAAGAATGATAGTTGTTTTTATATGCAAACTCCACCAAAGAAAGATATTGATCCCAAGAAATACCAAAATCAAGAATACATGATCTCAACATGTTCTCTAGGACCTGAACACTCCTCTCGATCTTACTATTTATCTTAGGATGAAATGTTGTGCTAAGATGAATCTATCACCCATACCACGCCAAACCTCTCTCTAAAAATGAGATGTAAAATTTATATAACAATCTGAGATAATGGAAATCAAGATGTCACGGTATCTAACCATTAAATGAAGGTAAATGAAGGCTAACTTCTCTGCATTATAAGCTATATGAACCAGAATAAAATACGTGGACTTTTTGAACCTATCAACAATCACCCAAATTAAATGATTGATGTGAGGAGTCTAAGGAAAACCTAAAATAAAATGGATAATACTTCATTCCTAATTTCACTCATGAATGGAAAGCCTTTGCATTCTACCTAGCCTTGTCTGCTCAAACTTGGCCTGTTGACAGTTCAAGCACCTAGAATTTTTTTAGCTATGTCCCTCTTCATACCACTCCACTAGTAAATTTACCTCAAATATCTATACATCTTCGCTGCATCTGGATGTATGTAATATTGAGAAATTTGGTCTTCACGGAGAATCAACTGAATCATAGCATCAACTCTGGTGACACAAATGTAGCCTTCAAATCTCAAAAGACAACTTGAATCCAGTGTAGCTCTGTGGGGTTCACTCCGCAAAAACTGGTCATAAATATCAACTAAGGTAGGATCCTCCAATTAATGTTGCTCGATATGATCAGTCAAAGAAAAGTGAGCCACAACACTAGAAAAGATGCATCCTAAATCTGTAATATAAAGTATGACCAATCAATTAGCCATAGACTGGATATCTAAAGCTAGAGTCCTCTTAGAAATCGATTAGCCTTTCAAGCTACCCATAATCACCGTCTTTCGGTTCAAGTGATACACTACCACATTTTCTTGCACGAATTACACAAGATAAAGATATAATAGTCCTTCAGCAACTTGATCCACCTCCTCTGGTGAGCATTGATATCCCTTTGACTTATGATATACCAATGAATACGGTGGTTAGTGAAGATATCACAATGGAATCCATAAAGATAATGGTGCCGATTCTTTAGTGTAAAGACTACCGCCACCAACTCCAAGTCATGGGTAGAGTAGTTATGGTTGTGAACATTAAGCTACCTAGAAGAATAAGTAATCACACAATCTTTCTGCATCAGAACACAACCCAATCCAATACCCAAAGCGTCACGATAGATGGAGAAAATTTGACGCTTAGCAACAATGTCAATAAAGGATAAAAAGTTAAGATATTTATTATCCTCTAGAAGGCTATCTCACACTCATCTGACCATTGGAAAGGAACATCTTTTTCTAGTCATTCCATTTTATTAATCTTCTATGGAAGAGAATCCGTCAACAAAACAGCGATAATAACCAGTAAGCCCAAAATGTCTACGCACCTACATAAAAGAGTAGTCAGTCTAGGTAAATCGTAAAAAACTTCAATCGTAGTTGGATCCACAATAATACCCTATTTGGACACCACATGTCCACGAAATGCCAGTGACTAAAGCTAAAACTCACACTTTGAGAACTTGGAAAAAGGCTGATGATATTTTAAAGAATGAAGAATAATCCTCAAGTGGCTTTCATGATCCTCCCTACTCCTTGAGTACACCAGAATGTTGTCGATGCAAACAATAACAAAGGAATCATAATTGGTACTGAACACACAGTTCATTAAATACACGAAGGTTGTGTGTGCTTAGTCTACCTAAAAGGCATCATAAGGAACTTATAATGAATAAAGAAAAGAATTAATGGTTGTTGGGAAATAAAAAATCTAAAGTTATTATGGAAGTTTAAGTCTGTTTTATAAAGTTATCCTATTCGTCCCTTAGCCTACATCACAACCCATTAAAGTCCTATCTGATTTTAGTCAATGCATGTGTAATTAGTGGAGATGCACATAATAGGCAAGCAAATGGTACTTTGTGCATGCATGTGAATTCTCTGTGAGAGTGAGAGTTGGGCATAATTGGTAAAATGTCCTTAAAATGATAGTCAGTTCTATGAATTGACAAGAATGTGGACTATTTTTCTTGGCAGGGAAAACTTGGGGAGTCATGGTGTACACAATTAGTTTGCTTCATGTAAGTGTCAAGTTGGCCTAAAAATCTAAATTGTTTTGAGTAATGTATTAATTCATATTATTTTCCTAGGGATCTATTATATTGATGTTTGGTTAATGGTTTGAAGTGTCTAAGTTTCCAATTAAATTGTTAGGACATAACTAATGTATCATGTGAATTCGATCATTTACTTGTAGGTTGTTTTGTGTGTGTAAGTAATCGTTTAAGGACGAAAAAAAGTCTAAGTGTGGGGTGATGATCTTAGGCATATTTATATGCCTTAACTCCATTTAATTCCCATGTTTTGACCTAGTTTCAGGAATAATTATGTGTTTTTGAGTATTTTATTATCAAATACGTGTGTAGCATTACTAAACCATGTGATTAGACAGTTTTAGGTATATTTGGAGACTTGAGGAATGTAGGTCAAGCGAAAATTGAAGTCGGAATGAGGAAGAAAATGCAAAAAAATTGGCCATACCATGATAGGTATAATGACGTGATGGCTTTCCCATTCGCAATTAGAATCAAGTTGTGATCCCCTGTTTATCAGGGCCGCAATTATTTTCAACTTAAAGGATTCATTGGGGGAAAATCAGTCTTTTCTCTTGGGCGACTATATAAGCTTTAAGGTGACCTTTTGAGGAGTATAGCAACACTTGGGATAGAAAACATAAAGTAGAGAATATATTCAAGAAACCTATTACATCTATCGTTCAATTCATGCACGTAAATGTTACATATGTTATTTTACGAATTGAAAATGATTATTCTTGGCTAAGATCCCTTGTTTTGGGGTTATGGCTAGCACTTGTTGTATGGTATTTGTTTGATATAAAATATTAATTATTTCTCATTATTAATTATTCTTACAATTCAAAATTAATTTGTTCTAATTTCTTTGCCACTATTAGAATAAATATATAACTCAAAAAGTGCACTAATCCGGTAATCTGACAGTGGAAAGGGAGTGTAAGGAGTGATTTTTCTTGTTGACTCTAACATTAGAATAAAAACATGATTTACAATTATTAGATGATTGTGTACTTAGTTCACTTATTTGGTTAAATCAGGAAGACAATGATAATGCATTTATGTTAAATTTCCACAACACAAGTTGATCGAAGTAGTTGTAGGGGTTATATAAATAGTGATTAGAGGACTATGAATCCCTAAGTCATAAATTAAACCTCGAAATAAGAAATTAGATAAATAATGATGTTAATAGAAAACTAAAATCATATACGAATGTGTGCAATCCCATAGCCTTGGAACATTTGCTTAAATCGACAATACTTGATTGTTTCTTCCCAAAACTCTTTTGAATATTCGTAGTTAAATATAGAATAATATAAAAATCAATTTCTTCTATTGTTACTTTCAATTGTATAAATATTAACTTCCCTATAAAAATCATTTATGAAACTAATTCAGAATTCCAAGTCCATGTGGATTCGATATCCGGCTTGAAAGAGCCACTATATTTCTTGGTGAGACCACGTACACTTTTGTGTGTGCTGGGAAGCCAACACCACTATCGAAACCTTTTCGTACCTTCAAGTACCACTCTTCCCTTGATTTTCGAGGATAAAAGTCCTTTTTAGTTGTAGATGTTGTAATTACCTGTGTGGTCATATCCTTGCCTTTTAACTTTTTGTTAGCTCCCTAGTCATTTATTACTTTCCAGGACCATTAGTTTTGTTCCCAATGGTTCCATAGATTGTTATCTTAGTTTTCTATTTTGAAGTCTTAACCTTGACATAGTGGAAATTGAGAGTGTAATATTTTTCTAAATTCTCTCTAAATGAAATTTAGAAAGTTTTGTCAGCTTCAGAATGTTGATTTTTGTATAGTTGGACCTTTAGTTCATTTTCTGGGTTTTTATTTTGTGTTAGAGTTGTTTTATTGAAATTTAGTTCAGTAGGAGTTCATTTTAGAGGCTGAGTGGGCTTTTGGTGATCAGAGTGTTGTATCAAAATTCTAACCCTTCCATCATCTATTGAATGTTGAATTTCAGCTAGTAGGGTCATTGCTGTGCTTCTGGGGGTGTCCAGGCTCAATTTGAGGTCCTTGTATAAAGTTATGAAGTTTGTGGTTTTTATTTAGTTTGGTATGAGTGTTTTTTTTTTTTCGCAAAAAAACTCCTTTGGTTGTTTTATTAATTTTATTAAGTCTGAAATATGTTTATCATGCAAGTTGCTTATTTGGTTTGTCGTTATTGAACTCTGTCTTAATTCTGAGCCCTAGTTTTGAAATTAAGTTGTTGTAGAAAAATCTTCAGGTTCAGTTCTTTAGCCCAATAGTACTAGTGGGGCACGATCCCATTAAGTTGAATTTCTTTTCTTTAGCGTGATTGCAATGGTAGGACGCGATCAGGTTGGGGATGGAATCTTGGAATCAGCACGATCACACGGTAGGAAACGTGATCACGCTAGATTCGGGGATGGCCAAGGAGTGCGATCATGCTAGGGAAATGCGGTTCGGGCAACATTACACTAGATTCCGGGATGGTCCCTAAGCCAGATCCCTCAAAATTTCAGATCAACTACATATATTTTTCCTCTCCTCCACCCTTGTGTACCTACTAAATTCTTTCTCAACCCTTGCTAGTTGTTGGTTGAAGTGTTAGGAACTTATCTTAAACACCTCATACTTTTCTTGGGTAATCTTTTTCCTCTTCTTCTTTATTGCTTCTTTTTTCATGGAGCTTACATGATAGTTTTTCCCTTTCTTGATAAATCTAGGTATATTTCACAAATGCATATTCATTGTTGGGTTGGAGCTTAAAGAACATTTTCTGCATCTCCCTCCTGGATTTCAAATTAGTCTTGCAACCTTGATTCCTCTATCTAATTTAATGAAATATATCTTCATGGATATAAACTTTACGGAGGTCTAATTGATCTTATTTCGAACAATGGGTTCCTTGAGCTAGGGCCTACCTCTCGGTATTTTTAGTATATTTTTCTAGGTTACAGGGACTATGAGTATATTTTTAGACCCGATTTCCCACCTAGATTGCACCTGTCAATGTGTATGTCATTCTTTAAATTTGGACTTTTGGATACCTAATTTGATTATTTTGAAAATATTTGGGATTGTTCACAACTTCGGAAAGGTGTTACACTTTATTTTGAGGACTTTCACCTACACCTAGGTAGGCTAGGCTTACCTTCTCTAGACTAGACTACTGTAGGGTATTTTTGTGGTGTGACTATCAGTGTGGGATGGTTTTAGGTTGGTGAATGTCCTTTATTTATTTCTATACCTATTTTACTTGCTCTCATGGGTCCCGTCGAGGGATGTAGAGGGTGTTGGGCTACGTATGGGTATGCCTGCCTTGTCGCAAGCAGCTTTGGACTCTGGTGGCTTTTTTGTGACTTGTTGAGATTCGATGAGGGAGGTGTATACTTAGCTTGTGGATTCTAGCCGATCCCAGTACGTGATAGGATTTTTGGAGATGTTGATGTGCGCGTTCATGCATTATAAATATTAGGCAATAGTATTGTACAAATGGGCCAGCCTAGGGCTATAGTAAGTGGGATACATTCTCGGGTAACTAAAATTGGAAATTTTTACATTAATCAAACTAGAAAGTGTTTCCTTACTTATATGTATGTATATGCCACGACCACCTATTGGTATAGTGCTATTTTCAAGGTATAAATAGAAAGAGTTTTGACTATCGTAGGATACATTCTTGGGTATTATGGAGGCACAGTCTGTAATAGACCAATTTTACGGTATGTACCTTCCTTAGTTTATAAGTCGATCCTACTCTAGATACTTGAGGGGCACGGTCCTGATATAAACAGATTATATGGTGCAGTCCTACTTTAGATTAAGAGGCAGGGCCCTTTCTTTTATCATTGAGGTGCTAACTCTGAAACAGTCCTTAAGAGATAGACTGGAGGCGTGGTCTACCAACTCAAGAGGTTATTCCTTGAGTTTTGATATTATCATCCTCATGCATTCGTCTTGTTCACATTGGTTATTCTTAACGGGTTTAAGAGGGATCACGTTGAGTTCTTGTTTGTATTGGTTATGCCTAGTGCAGGATCGGGTGTTAGGTAGGTTCTGTAAGTTGTTTTCTTTTTTTACCCAACGGTATTATCGGGGCCTTTAAGTTTATATCCGCTCTTTAATATATTTATATCCATTCCAGATTAGTCATTTATACCATTAACTATTACTTTTGTACTAGTATACCTAGTTGGAGTCCATGTATGCTTTCTATGGTTCATTAATTGGTACTATGTGATAGTTGGAAGCTCTCGTGTGACAAAAACTACAAAGATTTACTTTCTTAGATCCCATACATTCATTTTTGTTATTCGTAGTTACTCTCTATACATGTTACCAACCGTAACTGCGCAGTTAGTTTTATACTAGTTAACTTCTTATATTGACTTGTCTTACTTTCCTCATCGTTACTTTTCTTATGCCTTATTTTAGTCTGGTCAGCCTATAAGGACTAAAAGGTACTTGTGTTTTGGTAGTTATACTACACTTATACATTGTTTTTGTTTTGCAATACTGATAGGGGTCATCCAAGAGGACGTTATCGTGCTGAGTAGATTGTTGTCCTACGGAGACTACAATAAGCTTTGACATCTGAGTCCTTGTGCTATGGTAGCTTGATTTACTTTTTTGTGGCATCCTTGTGTAGTACTAATTATATAGGATCTTGTATATGTATATATCTCATTTGGATACTCTGATTTGTAGCTCCACATGCCGTTGACACTTGGTTTTGGATGGGTTTGTAAATATAACTCCTTGTGTTGTTTGTTTATTCTTGTTATTTTACTTCTTGTTGGTAGATATGAGGGCTATAGAGCATTGTATGTAGCTCTAGGATGTAGGTAGAGGATTGTTCATCCGTCATGACCCGAGTTCGGGTCATGACGTGAAATCTACAAATAAACCAAATTGTTCACCAAACATTGAACCTCCCTTACGAAAATTCGCACTTCTGCCCGAATCAATCCAAGGCTACCCATACTAGTTGATTTCCTACTCAAAGCATCAACTACTACATTTCCATAACCCGAGTGGTATAAAACTGTCATATCTTTATCCCATAGCAACTCAATACACCATTGTTGCCTCATGTTCAGATACCTCTTACTGAAGATGTACTGAAGACTCCTAAGGTCTCTGAACACCTCATAATCAATTCCTTATATGTAGTGACACCATGACATTAACATAAATACAATGGCTGCTAACTCAAGATCATGCGTAAGGTAGTTCTTCTCATGGGTCTTTAACTTTCAGGAGGAATAAACAGTAAACTTACCCTTTTCTTCAATATTCCACCCAAACAAACTCAATAAGAAACACAATAAATTATTAATGGATCACCTTTCATAGGAATGGTGAAGAATGGGGATGAAATCAATAAGTCCTTATACCTTTGAAATCTCTCTTTACACTCATCCAAACACTGAAATGCAATATTTTTCTTGGGAAAATGAGTCAATCGGTGGTGATAGAAGAAAAACCTTAAAAAAATATTTGATAGTACCCTTCTTAGCCAACAAAACTACAAATCTTTGCAAGGAAAGTAGGTCTAGTCCATCCATGGACTGCCTCAAACTTGGATAGACCTACCATAATACCCACCTTGGACAAGACAAACCTCACACTTGGAAAACTTAGCATACAATAGCTCATTTCTCAATCATTGGACAACAATTGTCAAGTTCTAAACCTGGTTCACATCACTAATCGAATAGATAAAGATGTTAGTAATAAAGGAAATCAAATAAATACTCTTAAGGCTAGAATATCCTGTTTATCAACTCAAAGAACTCCGTGGGGATATTAGTCAGCCTAAAAGACATCATGAAAAATTTATACTGAATATAGCGGGTTTTGAAATCATCCGTAGGGGTATATGAAGCGCTAATCCTCAACTGATGGTGTAATGACCCTTAAGGTAATTTAAGATAAATACGTGATATCTTGTACTTCAGAGCTTTTCATTAGTTACCCCAAGTCATTTATGACTTGCTGGGACCGAAAGTTCGGATCCCTGGTGACTCGGTCGAGAGATATCTCAAATTCCCTATTTTAGAGCCTAAAACTTAGTACTCATTGACTAAAGTCAAATTTCCTTCAAGACGTGCTCGGAATTAAATTCTGACAGTTCTGTTAGCTCTGGAACGTCAAACAAAATCAAGATTGACCTTAAGTTTATGTTTTAGAGGTTTCGTTTGCAAGTTATGCAAATTTGTGGAAATTATTTAAGTTTTAGCATAAAAGTGGAGCTTTGTTGTTTTTCGATGTTTGGAGTGTCAAAATGGAATTCTGACACTTCCAGCAGCTCCAGAATGTTGAAATTAGGCTAGGTAAGGTGCTGTTGTAATTTTTGGGATTTCCGTTGTAATTTCGAGGTGTCATTAGAGAAATACTCCTTTTGGTTTCAAGGGTCATTTTGAGCAAACAGTCTCAGAATTCAATTTTGTTGATTCCATTGCATCCGGAATACCATTTCCAATATTTTTGTATATTTGGTTTGTCAAATTTGGCTTCCGTTTGGCCCTCGAAGCTGCTGGTGCGCTTGCTGGAAATTGCAGCTGAAACTGTGAAAAAACAACAGCCAGTTTCTATTTTAAAGCAGTTATTTTGAGTAAACGACTTCGTATTCCAATTTAGTCAATTCCGTTGGATCCGGAATGTCGTTTCCAAGTTGTTGGCATATTTAGTTTGTTACAATTAGGTGTCGTTCAGTCCCCGAAATTTGCTAAAAGTG
>JBDJHY010264335.1:0-10457 GCA_039654485.1 Withania somnifera
GATTGGAGCATTGAATTGAAATTCTGACACTTCCATCAGCTCCAAAATGATTATTTTAGGCTAGTTGAGTTGCTTTCGAAGGTGCTCGGGTTTATTTTGAGTGTGTATGTGGAAAGTTAGAAATTTGACTCTTTTAGTTGATTTTGTTTTGAGGTCTTTTTTTCTTAAACTACCTCCGATGGTTGTTTTATCGATTTTGTTGAGTCCTCAATGTATTTGTCATGCAATTTGCATACTTGGTTTATTGCTATTGGAATCCATCTCAATTTCGTGCACATGTTGGAAAATTCAGATATTGTAGAAATTTCTACAAATCCAAGTACTCAACACAACCGTGCTCTATCAGATGCATTCGTGGTAAATCATGTTTTCTTCCTTTAGTACGATCGCACCTTCAGCGATGCAATCACATTATGTCAATCTTTTCCTCCTCTAGCGCTATCGCTATGAGGGTGACACTATTATATTGTTCTTGGTTTTTAGGGATTTAGCTTGATCGCTCTATGAGTGCCGCAATCACGATGGTTGGTGACTTGGATATTTGACGCGACCGCGCCAGGCCACTGCGATTGTGCAAGTACGCAACCAGCTATAAAACTGTTGGACCTCAAAATTTTAGACAAAATTCTCTTTTCATCCTCGGTGTTCTTACTTCCTTTTCACCAAAATCACCTTCCAAGCTTGTATATTGTTGCAGGGACTTCGTGGGGCGAATTCCTAGTCTACCCCCTTGTTTTCAGGTAAGATTCTCTTTCGTTCTCCTTCTTCCTTAGCTTAAGAGAATCTTTAATTGTGTTTTTATCTCTTGGAAATGGTGCTTAGTGGATTCCTTATTTATTATGCATTGTGGGGATGTTGGTAGAGTGTTTAACTCTTCGGGATTATTTCCAATCAATTTCTAGGTGCATAGTATGCCTAATTCTCTGTTTTGATTCTTGAAATGTTTTGTACTTTTTTCATAAACATTGTTTGGCTAATTGAGGACCTTACAGTGGTCTACTTACGCTCATTTTTGAACCACACATTCCTTGATTTGAGGCATTTGTGTCGATATTTTTTAAATTATTTTTCGGGGTTGCGAGGCCCACAGGCCCATTTTTAGGCCCATTTTCCATCTTGGATTGCACTTGGAAATATGGGTGTCACTATTCATGTTTCAATCCTTAAATGTGTGATTTGATAGTTTCAGGTGATTTTGGGTGTGTTTGGAGATTTGAGCCAGTGTTGTGTGCTTTTCGAGGATTTTTGTTGGCGCCCATGTAGGCTAGGATTACCTTTATTTAGACTGGGTCATTTTAGAATACTTGCGTGGTATGGTTATTTGTGTCAGATGGTTGTTAGGTTGAAAGCCCTATTTTAGTAAATTATCTCCTATTTACCAGCCTTTAGGGGGTCCCGTGGAGGGACGTAGAGGGTGTTGGGTTGTATGTGGTTGTCCTGGCCTTGTTGTGGGTGGCCTTGGACCCTATTTAGTTGTGTTGATCCATTATATGATTGGTGAGCCGGTTCTTATTACTGACCCCAATGTTGATATTGAGGCGTGAACCTCCTGGGCGGGACTCATACTATTGACATTGAGGCACGGACCTCCGAGATCGAACCCCATTGTTGATATTGATGCGGGGCCTCCCAGAGCGCATGGACCTCTTGGGCATGAACCCCACTATTGATATTGAGTCACAAACCTTCTTGCAGGGCCTATACTGTTGATATTAAGGCACGGACATCCTGTACGGGGCCCATACTATTGATATTGTGGTGTGGCCACCCAGAGCGTGGACCTTGCTATTGATTAGAAGATGCAGACCTCTAAGGCGCGGACCCCATTGTTAGGACTGAGTCGCGACTTCCTGGTATGAGATGACTATGTCCTGATTTACATTTCAGCACACCTTTGCATTAATTCTACTCGCATTTTTTTCCTTGCAAGGCTTAAAGGGGGATTTGCAGTAAGTTCTTGTTGTGCTATTTGTGCCTACAGACGAGATAGGACATCAGGCAGGTTTTGTGTGTTTCTTCTATTTGTACTTAGTAGTTTTATGGAGAACCATTTAGGTTAATATTTTTTCCTTTATTTATATTCACTTTCACACCTTATTCCTTGTGGTTACCATTGATTGTCGAATCGGTAATTGTCTACTCAGCTGGAGTCTAGATACGTTTCTATAGCCGTTTCTGGGCCTACAAGATAGTTGATTATTTCGGTACGACAGTGCTAGAATACTTGTTTAGTTCTTGTACTTCCTTTCTTTAAGTAGTAGCTAGCAACTATTATTACCTATTTCTATATTTTAGTAGTTAGTTTTGTATTGATTACTTACCATAATTGACCTGATTTACTTTCTCGACATTTCTTTACTTATATTTTATTTTAGCTCGATTGACGTACGATGCCTATTGGGTACCCATGTTTCTTACTCATGCTGCACTTCTTTACCTTTTTGTGGTGCAGATACTGGTAGGGGTTATCATAGGTGACGTTCAAGTTGATCGTGGCTTCCTTGTTGTTATAGCTAACTCTATTCTATTCATGGTAGGCCTTGTGTAGTACTATTTCATAGGAGTTGTACTTGTATGTATTTATCCTTTAGATACTCTGTTTAGCGACTCCATATGTTATTGAAACAAAGTTTTTGGATTTGGGCTATATACATTTATTTTGCTTTCCCCTATTGTATTTTTTTGTTTATGTTATTATTCTACTTTTCTTGTTCGTGAGCATATTACCCATTGAGATTAGATCCGAGATGTAGGGATAGACTTGTCTACGGGAGGGTTGTAGACGCCATCATGATACTGAATTTGGGTCGTGACAATACACTGCCAGGTAAATAGTGCTCTATTATCGCAACACTATTCACTGCGAACACGAAGGGTAACAGGCATAAGCTATTAAAATTGCGTACGGTGCTTCTTGATCGTGAAGAATAAAAAGGTCTAGCATTTCGATCATGCGACCACAAGGCATTCGCAAAGGGAAAAGCTGCCAACACTACGCGATCATGATGGCAAGGCTGCGATCGTGAAGGCCATCAATTTGGCACCAGTTGACAATAATTTCAGCATTTTTCAAAACTTCAAACGATGGTTTGGAACTCATTCATGTCTCGATGAACCAACCAAATATGTATATTTCATGGAAACAACATTTCAATCCAAGATTATTTCGACGAATTATTAACTAAAGTCAGAAATTCCAACTGAGTACTCGAAATTATCTTGGCTATCACGAGACCCTAACGAACACTTCACCTCACCCAAACTCGATATTCTAGAGCTAATGACATAGTCAAATTTCCAGTCTAAGGTTCCAGTCATAAATTGACCCCTCAAGCTCCATTTAAGAACTAGAAAGCTCATAAAGCATGCAAAATGAGATAAAATTACAATGAAGGCTTCTGGACACAAGCCAAGAGTCCATTTAGACCAAAATCCATGTTCCGAAGCTAACAGAAAGATTAGAATTTAATTCTGAGTTCATTGTCAAGAAATATTGATCGGAGTCAATGTTATCAAAATTTTAGACTTTAAAATAGATAAACAAACATAACCACCAAATGAACGACCTGGGAATTGAACCACCATTCCCAATAAGTCAAAAAAGGAATACGGCCTCTATAAGAGATCTTTAAGATACAAGAAAGTGCACAAAACATGTAAATGACCAGAAGGGTCATTACAACACCACGGTCTTTCCTTTGGACCAAGTGAAACCATCTATACTAGGATCTTTATGATTGATTGCACCATTTTCTATAGCATAGGGGATAAAGAGGATCCCAAACATTTTCCTTTAACACTGGTTATTTTGTAGGAAATCTACGAGACCGTAGGGAAATATTAAAGAAGACACTTTTTCTTTCAAGGTTGCAACATGATATTATAATGGTGGGTCATGAACATCTGTTGAAGGTGAAAATCCTCAAAACAAAGAGAGAGAATTGATCACCGAGTTATTTATCAGATTGCGTGAGGAAAATATTAATAGCAAGATGACATAACGGGAATGATCTTGAAGCTTCTCTGATTTATGGGATGAATATATATAATAGATGTTCTACGAGTTCTATTCTAAAATAGGTGTTAGAAAAGTTTCACGTCGTCCCTTCTTTCGACTTCTAGAGATTTGATGCATTCAACCCTATGCACCTTGTAGGGTCATGATATAGTTTCGAAGGACATAAGAAAATATTGAATTCACACATATGAGATTATATATCTTTAACTATGAAGATGAGAAAGTCCCCAAGGCCAGTGATATCTTATAGATTGGAAAAACACAGAAAAGAAATGGCTTGAAGTACTTGATGTTGATCGGTATCTCACCAGTGTTGAAGAAGGTTACATGAAATCTTTAAAGAAGATTTTTAGGGTTTTAGCCATGCTTGTCATCAAAATCGATTCATGCACCTAAATTCAACAACATTAAGAAGGGATAGAGGGGTTGAAAAAAAAGACAAGAAGAAGATTGACATACCATAACTAGTTTAGTTTAATAGAGCGAAGAAATAATATATGAGATGGAACAATTGTATGAAGTAATGGAAAAGCAATTCCATGGAGTCGGAGGACATATCATTAATTTGAAAGGATCAAACTCATAGGTGTAACATTATCAATCGATCCATACCTAAGAGTATCATAAGAAGTTCAAAAAGGGTCGACATGGAAAAAGACCCACTTTGAGCAACATTAGTAATCACTACTGCACAGGTTCATTCATTCTGTATTTTTCTTTCCCTAAAATCACCACTTGCAGGTTATCTTTGATATTTTCCCCCATGTGGTACCATAAGTATTTTATCTACTTTTTTTAAAAATAAACCCTCTCGGCTAGCTTTGTAGGCCTTTTGGGAAAGATTTTGATTTTATATATATATATATATATATATATATATATTATTTTGGGGGCAGCTAAATGGTTCAGTACAGCACATACTTCTTTCAAATGTGCTAGGCCTACCTTTGGCTCAAAAGGTCACCCAATAGGATGATGTCTTATTATTGTATTTATTGTGTTATAACTACATTACATGTTATGTGCTATACTTTGCTCAATTAAAAGGTGAATCAATCCACCCTTTATACAAACTCATAGTTCCAGCACTATGAAAGAGGGAGGAAGAGTTGTCTAGAAGGACCACTAAGGTCAACAAGGGAATCGAGGAGGTTAAGCAAAAGAGGATGACTTTGAATGCTATCAATGTGAAGTTAGACAAAATAGTTGTTGCTATTTAGGAAGGGATGAACTTGATTGGCTTTCGAATGATAAAGTTCCAAAGAAAGGGTCATGCAGGCCGAAAAGGAGGCCTGGAGGAAGGCCTTAAATAGTATCATCAATTTGAGCGATTAAGAGTATTTTGGGGAGAACAATGATGTAAACCCGCCATCACTTAATCAATCTAGTCATTGGGTCTATATGAGGAAAAACATAGTGATCCCAACCCGAGTCATAATAGGTTATGGGGAAGTAACTCTATAAAACATAATCTTGATATTATGGTTGGAATTCTAGGATCATGACAAGCTCTAACATTTTCTCTATGCTTGACGCACTTGGACTATTCAACCGGATCAGGGAATAGGGTTACCTGTGCCTACTCAAAGATGCTCATAAAATGTGTGAATATAACCCCTTTCAAATAGGAAACACAATGAATGAATGCAAGATTCTGAGGGCCCAATAAGGGAAATAGTCCTTAGTGGCCGGATCAATCACTTGTGGGGCCCAAACATACTCATAAGAAGTGAGAAAATGGCTTCATGCATAACCATATTTTAAGGATGATTTATTATATCTTTATTGATTCACCCTCATCTTTGAGCCATATCTTAACACCTCTTTCAAGTTCATCACCGCTAAAATCATAGAACTGAGTGATAGGAAACCTAATGGCATGTCAATAGCTTGGAACCAAAAGAAGAAGATATGCCTTTTCCACTATGGTTTGGGGCCATCAAAACTTTCCATGCATTTTACATGAAACTATAAAAAATGATTGACGAAGAAAGAATTCAACTAGAATTTTTACAAGAATAGCTAAAGAAAGAGGTCTGGATCGTTCAAGTGGAAAGATTCTTCCTTTCACGTATGTCAATCTTAGGCTAGGAGTTCTTTAAATTCCCAAAAGATTTAAATTTAGCAAGTACCAAGTCATTTTTGTTTCTTAGTCATGTTCTGTTTCCTACAATTCATCTTTCTTTATGTATGTTGTCTTTTCCTTTTCTAATTAATTTCAATTACCCTTCGAGTCTATCATGTAATCCCGAAATACATAGGGCCTGATTTCCCTTGTGGATATGTAGTCAACCTTTCGTCCTAGACCCTATCTTTATGAAAATATATAATCCCCATCAAAGAATATTAAAATGGGAAAATTCCTATCCATTTCCTCTTTTACGCCAAGACTATCCAAAAGATTGATTCACCAATGAAAGAGCAGAAATTATGTGTTTGTTTTTGGCACCTATGTATGATATCTTGTATTACCCGATATTATTAAAATATAACTTATTTTCCTTTGAGTTATTCTTATGAACAAGTATATAGAAACTGATTTGTGTCACACAAGCTGGTAGAATATCCTTCAACAGATCAAAAGAAATTTAAAATCCTTGTTATAATCGTGACTCAGATTGAGGAAAGGGAATCATGGTTAATAACAGTGGGAATGAGAATAATGATACAAAACTAATGGCAAGGGATGCCATCATTGACGAGCAATAAGAGTTGATTATGAAGCTACTGAAAATGGTGGATGAGTTGTCTAATAAAGTTTAGAAGAATGAGGAACTAGCCAAATTAACCATTGCATCAAGTACGCCTATTCTGAGAGAGAAGACGCCCCCCATCCACAACTCCTTCCTTCAGTACTTCTACACAGGGCGGTGGCTCTAACAATCCATCCACAGAACCTATTGTCATCAATCTGGTCACACCAGAATTACTTAATCCACCATAGTGTGCATTCAACCCATTCTTTTCAAAAAAATCAACTAAAACACGATCTCAAAGTTTACTAGCCTGCCTCCTCGGCCATCCTCAACAGTAATTTACCACCTGCTCAAAACACCAATCATAGAACTAACATTTTTTAAACTTTCCCTCTTGCTTTCAAAATAGCAAAGTAGTGTTCAAGATTCACTGACTAACCTAACCATCCAAAACCCAAACGTCCAAAATCCATCCAATCCGAATTGTCCAAAATCCAGTGAGTAACTCGGTGATTCCACTTACCAATATCTTCAATGTCCATGAATTTCCTGAAAATCACCCTACCTTCCTTGAGAAGCCCAAGGTATATTACTACATAGAGAAAGAGAGGGAATAGAAAACCTAAGAAGCAAATAAGTCTAAAAAGAGGAATCGATAAAAGAGCATATCAATAAAGCACTGAAAGATCTTCACCTCACCAAATACCCTAGAGAGTACGACTATGATGACTTATGTATCCATCCTAATCTGAGTTTTCTTGAGGGTTTTGAGGCCCCAAAATTTTTGATACATGCAATGGTATAGGTAACCTCATTGCTCACCTAAGAGGATATTTTGACTACATTGGTTAGGGTTGGGAAGAACGAAGACTGACTTTTGCACATATTCAGCCTAAGTTTAAATGGATAGGCTTTGGAGTGGTTTACCTTGCAAGTATTAAAGTGGTCCAGTTGGAGGACATTGACCCAGGAATCTAAAAACAAATTTTCTTATAGAATTGAGATTGTGCCAGAAAGAGATTTACTAGATAAGATCCAACTAAAGTCCACAGAGAGTTATTGGGAGTATGCGTATAGATGGTGGTAGGAGGCGACAAGGGTTCTACCTCCTATGAATGAGCAAGACATCATTGAAGTCTACATAAGGATGTAGGAACCTAACTACTATGATAGAATGATATTTATTATGAGAGCTAAATTTGTCAAAATAGTGAAGATAGGTGAGACCATTGAGGATGATATTAAAATAGGGAAATTACAACGGTTGCAGAATCTATTGGATCTTTGGGATCTTCAAGGAAGAAAGGGAAGGAAGTAAAAATTATCCCTATGAAGACATCTACCATGAAAACATCAACCCTAAGTTCCACAAAATCCTTACCCCTTTTTCTATGCCAACTAAGCTGCTCAAAACTAGCTCTAAATTACAAAATCCCTCCACAGAATATCAAAACTACTTAAGAATTTCCTTGGAAAATATCTAAGTTTCTTTCTAAGATCCTCCATAGAATGTCCAAACGACTTATTAAGCTCCACCACAGAACTTTCAAGGCAATTTCCTAGCACAAGATCCCAAAAACTAACAACAAGTTATAACCCTTCTTATCCCAATCTTCTGAAAAAACCTTCACGTAATTTTACCCTCTTGGAATAAACTAGGTCTCAATTGTTTGAAAGGATCAAAGAGGTAGGATTAATCCAACCTATCCACCAAAGCTTGTCCACACCAACTCCTATTTCTTTAGGGAAGATTTACACTATTCCTACCACTCTTGTGGGGGGGAGGGAGCTGTACACACTATATAGGATTGTGTCAACCTTAAATAAAATATCCAACACTTGATAGATCAAATGTGATAACACTTTAGACAACTGCTCTAAATTTTAACAATAGTCCCCTGCCTAACCATGGAGCCTCTGTCAACATGATTGAAACCAATAAAGAATGGATTGCCAACAAACAAGTCATGCTAAATAATGTAGAAAAATTGGAGAAATTGATAGTGAACTTGAGTGGAAAAGAAAAATCACCATTTGTAGTGCTTGCTGCACCTCATTAAGATTTTGACTTGTTTCCATCCTAGAATGAGTTTATGGTACAAATTGCCGCCATTCACAACATGACTAGGTTTGGAAGGTTGTATATTTTAGATCATTAGGCTAATAATGCTTACAAAAAGGACCAACAAAAGCAACCGATTAGTGAAGAAGAAGTCAAATAGTTTTAGAGGAGGATGCAACCAAAAGAGTACTCATTATTAAACATTGGGAGAAAACCCAACCTAAATCACAATATAATCATTGCTGATGAGTTT
Organism: Withania somnifera; assembly: GCA_039654485.1. Lineage (NCBI taxonomy): Eukaryota > Viridiplantae > Streptophyta > Magnoliopsida > Solanales > Solanaceae > Withania > Withania somnifera. The sequence continues at coordinate 9,030 of JBDJHY010264335.1, forward strand.
ACAATACCGCTGAAAAGTTTTAATGAAGGTGCTGGATAAAGCATATGTGCCATATTTAGTGAGACTCTGTAGTTAAAGAGCATATATCATAGAAGACGGAAATGACTTTTTCCCTTTTCTTTTCCCTTTGGTTCGCTAGATGACTTGCCAGTTCTTGGATTCTCGAATGCGTAAAAGGATCCAATGAATTCAAAAGAATTGAACGAGTGGAATTGGGCATTCGCTTGCTGCTCTTACTGGCTTTCCTGCTATGCCTACTCACTATCTATAGATGTATCCTCCAAACAATATGAATAAGCGGAAGAAGAGGAATAGAGGTACGCAGCAGATACCTATTCGTTGCCCCTTTGCTGATTCGGCCTATTTCCCTTATACTAGAAAGCCCCCCCTTCCCCCCGAAATATGACTTTTCAATGGGAGTTTTCACGTGAGGAACTGCTTTTTCCCTAACTTTGTTTTATTCTATTTTTGCTCTCCAATATTTCCATAAATGCGGCTAGCAACCATGGTTATTCTAGTGATAGGAAATCATAAAATCTGCTTCAGTGATGAGGAATTTCTATTCGAAGGGGTGATGCATAATAAATCATTACATATCACCCTATAATGCAGAGATCAGGAAGTCATTAGGGTGTTGATCGATGACAACTCTGGTATTAACATATGGATTTGTCTACTATGGAGAAACTAAACTATAATGTGGGTAAGACAAATAAAATAAGTTAATGTCAGGGTCTTCAGTGGAGGCTATAGATATACCGTGGGAGATGTTAGTTTGATTATTAAAATAAGACAAATAGAGTTCTAGGCTACCTTCCAAGTAATGGATATTTCACCAAGGTACAATATGTTGTTTAGAAGACCTTCGATTCATGTCTCTAAGTAAATCACATCCATGCTGCACCAACTATTGAAGTCTGTGTGGATTAATTAGGAAGTTGTCATTCGGGGTGAAGGGATCCATGTGGTACACCCTAATGGTTTTTTACCTATGGTAAAGGATGTTCCTAGAGGGCCTAATTCTTATACTATAAAAATTGTGAATGCCACTGAGAAATATTTGATTCAACAAGTCCCAATGCCTCCTATTTGCAAAATGCTAGCCACTATAATTCTGAGGAGTAAGTTTGAGACTTGGTTCGCATTAGATAAGAACATTGATGGAATTACAGAGACAATTCATATTCTTAATAATCTCCTAAACTATGGTTTGGGGTATCAGGATATGTCTAGCAAGAAGAAAATGGATCAAGAGATCCCAAAGCCTATCCCCCCTTTATATTAATCTTTTCCCATACATGTCAGAGAAATGAATGATGGTTTGGGGGAAGAATGCATTATGATTATAGAGCACTACAAGAAAAATGGCCTTTAGTGACCACATTAAAATTGGTCACTAAAGAGTGCCTTTGGTGACCGAAGAAAACG
>JBDJHY010264366.1:0-10086 GCA_039654485.1 Withania somnifera
GGAAATCAAGACCACGACTTATAGTATGATTCATGGTACAGAATCACGAATAGTAACACGACTCATGGTCCTAGACTTGAGATTTTCAAAATTTCATAAGGTTCTGTCCATGCTTTCACGAGTCTGCGTTATGACTCGTGGAGATTGGGAGGAAAAAATTTTGATTTTGATATTTTAAGCTGAGATTTGAAATTTCTAGGCTAGAACAAGTATGGTACATTGAAATATCTCTCCCTTGGAATCATTCGTCATCAAATGAAGGCTTAAGCAGTCCTAGGAGCAGGATTTGACACTAAAGCTGAATTCTGATTGTGAAACTAGGCATGCATGGGTTACTTGACTGAATTGAAATTAAACATGGCTGAACATGACTACCAGACACGAATACGTATAAACTAAACATGATAATATTGATATGAAGGCATGATGTAGAAGGGAATGCTTGAAAAAAAGAACTTGGTTATGTTGAATTGTTTTTGAGTTGGAAGGGAATAAATGAGGGTACTCGCCATCATGTCACCTTCTGCTTCCCATGTAGGCTGAATACTGAGTCTAAGAGTTAACTTACATAAGATACTAGACTGAACTGAAGTTGAATATGACTCAACGTGAACATCATGGCATGACTATAGAAATGAGAAACATGATAAGGTTGACTTAGCTGAACTATACATAAAAAATAATAATCGATTTGACCGAAATTGACGTGACTAAATGTATCTAGCATGAAGGTATGGAATAAGATGTACTAAAAGTTGATATGCAGCATGGTACTGTATAAGAACTTTCCTCAACTATGAAGGGTTGCTAAGTATGAGGCATGCGTGAAAGGAGTTGGTATAACTAAGAACAACTAGCGGAGCTGAGCTGAATCTGAACGTACTGTCTGGAGCTATACTTACCAACTAGATTGTACAATTATGAAAAACTTTATTTAGTTATGAAGTAGTGCATGAGCACGAGCCATGAGAGAAGGACTCTGTTATAGGCACAGTAAGGACATAAGCTTATAGAATTAATCTCGTAAGGTGGAGTCATTACCTCAGACATCTTCCTCATAAGGAACTTAATGATACTCTAAGGGAAATAATCACAAGCACGAGTAATGGGGACTCTTTAGGTAAGAGATACTAGCATAGTCTGGACATCTTAGTCATCTAATCTGCGTTTACAAGCATAGAAGGTACGGTCTTGGGCATAAGCCTCGTCGAATATGAAGCTATCTGACATAAAATATAAGCATGAATGGTATGGAATGATAATGGGGATACTCTTTCCTTAGTGATACAACTAACAACCTTTAAGCTTAGCAATCACCTTTCAACTATACTTTCCCCTCTAAGTACCATTCTCACCCTTTACAACCTATAATTATTATAAGGGCACTAATAGTGTCACGCCCTATAGTTATCAATTGGGCGGTACAAACATCCTTATCCACTAAATTGCTTTAGTAGCCTTGAATAGACCCTTGGCTTAATACTCGTCTCTATCACTCACACTCTGTAGAAGAAAATTCATAAAAGTACCAAGATAATAGGCCTCTCACAATAGTCAATAATCAATACAAATAAAGAGTGAAAATCAAATCTCAAATTACTACTAACCCAAGACCATGTCTGAAAGCCACTACAAAGTTGAATATTACAATTGAAAAAATAATGCCTCAAGCTAGCAAAAAATGAATGATATAATCTAAGTCACAACTCTACTCAAACTATACAATAAATAAACTCTAGAATCATGGGCCATCGAATCAAGATCTAGATATGTGAAAGACTTTCAACACAAAGTATGTGATTAGTATACTGAATATACTGAGTACAAAGGATTTAAATAATAACAAGCTATAACAATATTCTTAATTATAATGTATAAACCATGAATTGGCTATATGACGCATGAAATACTCTAACTCCGACTCTCAACATCTAGAAGCAATAATATGAAACAATATCATTTGTTAGAAACTTCAACTCCCAACTACGCTAACACCAGCTGAACTCTACCACCATGATGATATACACCATAATTAACACTACTATGCTGACATACTTCATACTGGTCAGATGGATGCATTTAAAACATCTAGTATATAAAACCTTACAACTCTTCATATAGAATAGACTCTTATACAGTAAAAACAATCATTTATTTAGTTATGATAACTACAAGTCTGACTCTGATTTACAAATTCTAATATGCAATTATTATGCAAAACTTATAGTTTACAAATAAGACTTCACCTTAAATGAATATAAGCAAAACTTGGTAAAGTTTTTCTTCTCAAGAGTATTATGAAAAGTCAATAAATTATTCTCAGAAATCATTAACTTAACAAGATAAGAGAAACCTAGACAGACCTTTTTATCATATTCATAATTCAAAACTGTCCTTTTACATTATTTTGGAATTTCTATAACCGACATACCTCGTGCATATTGCAACGAAGACCAACATTTACCATGTTGGTAGGTATTCCCTAAACCTTCCAGAGTAAAGGGTGCTAGCTATGCCTATGGGATCCAACTAGTACCTTCCATTCTAATAGACCTATTTGGGGCATAACATTATTTATATGTTTAGCGACATAGGTTATGGGATAGGAATTTTTTTCTAGAACCCTCTCCGTGCTAATACACCTCTCCAAAGCATTCATTAATATTCACTGCTTACTTTCTTCTTAGCTTAACCAATGGAATATTACCAATTAACCAAGTGACATCTATATCAGTCTTAGTTGGAAAATTAGTTATTTTATAGATACTGTCTCATTACTTCATAAAAACATTATTAGTCTTTCTCAACCTATGGTGCAGGTATTAAAACATTTGAGAAGGATTTCAGACTCTGAACTAGGCTTAAATAATTTTAAATCCAAAATACCAAGATACTCTTTACTAGCTTTGGAACATGCTTAAACTTCATAGAAATTGAATAAAAATCATAAATTTATGATTCTTGCTATAGACATACATTAATGTTGAAAAATTTCTCGACTTATGCAAAAATCTTCAAGTTTCATGCTTCTATCACAAATTCACCAATTCGACTCTTCATTCAAGGAAACATGCAATGATATACCTTCTAACTCATATGGATATGCAACTTCATAACCCTAATTCATAAGTACATACCTATTCATGATATATCATTTATACTTCATGTAAAGTACTTAAAAACAAACAAGGAACATACGAGGAATGGTAATCCTAAATATTATATGAATTACAAAACCCAAATTCGAAAGAAACCAAAAGACGACTTATCAAAAGAATTTTATTTCTAAAAATAAAATTCTACTATGAAATTCTTAAATGAAAAAGAAAGGATTTAGACACAGGGTGGAAGGAAACTCCTTTTAAAGTCCCACATACCCTTTACAAACACTTAACATACCATAAACAAAGATTGAGGAAGGTTCTTGAAGTCCTTGAAGAGGAAACCCAGGTTTAGAGTTAAGAGAGAATGTTCACAATGGATTTTCTTTTCTGTTCTTTTGAGAGAATGAGAAATAATTGATAAAATTCTCTAAATGTGTCTTTTATATGGCCACTTATATGTATTAAAATAACACAGTTTAGTAATCTAGTGAATAGAAAAATTATCCAAAGGCCCCTAGGAATATATAGCAAAAATATAAATTTTGCACTGTGTTTTGGGATGCCTCATGACGTGGGGCTATTTCCAGGAGCTAAACAGTGAGCTTTTTAAATTTCATCACAAGGTGAGGCTTAGAAAAATTCCCATAACTTTTCACTCGGACCTCGAATTAACATGCGTTTTACCGCATTGGTAACTAGACTCAGAGATATTTCTCTGGATAGGTTATGGGTTGCATAAATCCTAAAGGTTTGAAGAATGATCATGAATGCAATGATATGATGACTAGGCCGGTAGAAAAGTTTGAACCTAACTTTACGCTAGGAGTTTCTTAGGATCTTGAATCATGTCAAAAACTATTCCCACACTTTAAAAATGAATTTTATCACCTATATACAAATGAAAACTCATAGAACCCGGACTTAAACACACAAATTTAGATAAAATTTAAGGGTGTTACATTATGTCCCTCTTGAGATCATCCATCCTCGAATGGATATTTAAAATGACATTGAGAAGATCACTAACCACTAAAACATCATGCACTACTCATGCAGAAGCTACTCGCTGACTGAGCTAACGTGCATTTTACTATGACTTCACTACCATGAACTCTACCAGTAAAACATGAATGCACTCAATGGGAATCATGTAATGCTATGTGCTACACGCCACTGACACATTTAAAGATATATGAAGAGAGAGGCTGTTAGGTCAGAATGATTTGGATGATTATCATGTGCGTGACACTAACTAGGATAAACTAGGCATGTACAAGATATCCACCCACCAGGATGGAAATAGACATTGACTGGATGCATCTAGCAAGAATACGTGTATTGAGACTCATGAAAGATGAGATAGAGCAGGGTAATACAAAGAGATTTCTCATAACTACAAAGGTTTCACCAACAAGATATATGAGTGAAATGAACTGTCATGAAACTTAGAAAAAATGCCTGAACAAATTGAATATGAACATAACATCCTTTGTTTGCCCGAAGGTACGCTTCTCAACTGATCCATATTATCATGAAAAACTATATATAGTAATGAAGGTGTGCGTAAGTAGAGCATGAGTTGCGAGGTAAAGACACCTAAAATTCAATGAAGGCATGAGATCATAGGGTTTTAGGTATGAAATACTAACATAACATCGTCTGAACATCTCATCCATCGGATCTAAGATCAAGGAGTCGGGAATGCATGGGCTTGGACAAGCCTTATTCGAATATGAAATGATCTGATAGATAACATAAGAACAAAAAGTATGGAACGGTAATATGGAAACTCTAGACTTAACATTACAACTAAAAATTTCTAGTTTCCAAATCACCCTCTAACCATACTTTCTCCTCTAGAACACTCTGCTCATTCTTCAGAACCTATGACTATCATAAGGGTACAAATGGTTGTAAATTTTGAGGCTAACCATATGCTCTTATTACATTCAAGACTAGCCCATAGGAACACGATATAACATGTAAAAAGGACCATATTACTTCAATCCACTAAATTTGGTATTCTATATCCACGAGAACCTTATCTTTTTTCATCCCTACTATCAATCAACCTTAAGCTCTAAACCTGAGAGTCACTAACCACATATTCTAATAATTCACACATTCATCATCACAACATTCAATCCTATTTATATACTCCCACTCTACAACTTTGAAGCTAAAACAAATCCATCTAGGGATCCTTATAACATTACTAAAATCAATACTCTAACTATTCGTTACTAGAACACTTAAAATCTTCGGTGACAAAGGCACACCAAAACTACTACTAACTAAGAAAAAATTATCTTTCATCTTATCTCCCATTCAATTTCTTTCACTACCATATACCTTATTGTACATGGAATCACTAGAAGAAGTAAAACATGACTGAAAATTATAGAAGCTACAAATCACAATATTAATTTGGAACTCATACATGTAGTCTAAACTGAACATCACTACTGAAAAGGAATATATCACTACTACACTCCTTTCCCTCAAGATAGGGTCTAAAAACCGAAGTCATGAACTAGACTGAATAGGAGTATAATAGGAACTAGATTTATGAATCATACTAGAAACTTATAACTGACATTATAAGTTGACTAGATTTCTTCATCATGAGCAAGGTTATCGGTTTATCTAAAGCAATTTCTTCTATTCAACAAATTAAACATGAATGTAAACCGTCATAAGGTATATGGACAAGGGCATGGAACGACCTTTGTCTTCGACTGAAGTACAAAGAGTACAAATGGAATAAATGGGTCATCATCTAATCATAGCTTTACATTGGGACTATTTACCTTGAAGGTTGTATGACTTAACTTATTCTTCATATTACCATCTCCCTCTTAGGTCAACACCATAAATTCTAAGTCTGGGGGACTTCTTCTCTATATTGGGATAAAACTAACAAATTCGCAAGGTCAGGAACCCACTATGCACCTGAATTCCAAACTTTCTCCTTAAGAACTGCAACCATTAACACTTAGATTCTTTCTAGGACTTCCCCCTAAAATAACTTCTTAACTACATCCCTTCTTGAAAGGCTAACACAAAAAGGTAAACACTCTCTCCAAAATACTCACATCATACATTCAATTCTTTATCCATCCTCATACTACAACACTTCACACTAGGATACTCTTCTAGATCATTTAATACTAAACACAATTAACATACAACTTCTCATCACTTATTATACTTACAACTACTAAATCACAAAGGTAACACTATCCCTATAAGATTCAACAATAGAATAACCGATTCTTAAACACCAATTCTAATAGACTCGAGCATATAGAAAACCATGTCATGCTCAATCAAACATAGCTTAAGTCTTCCTAACCGTAAACCTCTCCTCCTCTTCACACTATCATGAAATTGTACTAGCTTATTACTCTTTGGAAAAATACTTAAGGATATATCATCACACTTCTCGAGAATAATCACATAATATCTATCTACATACCTTAATCAACAACTATGCCCCCACACTGACTTCTACCCTTTCAACTTCACAATAATAGCTCTAGGATCATTCTACACACAATATGCTATCCCAAGTACACCTCTAGTACCAACTACAAAACTAGACTCTCTATTGCTACTAATCCCCTTTCAATCAACACAATTCACCACCAAACAAGAATTGGGATGGGGTTGAATTTGTGAGGATAATCGAAGACTGAGGGCCCTAATCTGGTTGATCCTAGTTTTTGAACTGTCGAGATGGCTTCTATGCAAAATAATGGTCTTCTAGGTGGAATGATTCAAAATGTATAAAGCATGAGTTAGAAAAGATTTCTTAGATTTGAGCTCCACAAAAAGAGTAAGACATGAATAAAAAATTTTTCATAAATGCTTAGTAGTCTCTCAGTTATAGAGTGGTACACTTCACATCCATAAAAGAGACTTTACCTAATGATGGATTTCAAACACTCTAGGACACTTAAACCAAATGCTCTGATACCAAGTTTGTCATATCCGGAGTTACCTCGCCACTAAGGTGCTTTAGTAACCTTGGGTGGACCCTTGGGTCAATGCTCAGCTCTATCACTAACATTCAACAGAAGCAAATAAATTTTTGTGTCAATCTAATAGGCCTATGTCAAAAGTTAATAATTAATACAAATAAAGAGTAAAACTCAAATCTCACATTACTACTAAGTCACGACCATTTCTAAAAGATGCTACAAAGATGAATAATGCAACTTCTAGAACAATGCCTCTTGCTAGCATAAATAGAATGATATAATTTCTGTCACGACTCCACACAACTATAGAATAGAAAATCCAACATCATGGGCCCTCGAATTAATTGGGGACTCACCAAATATTCTACTTTCATAATGTAGATTTGTCAACCTTGGAAGTTTAGACGGTTGGAAAGATTTACATATATGAAAGACATACAACACAAAAGTTACGATCAGTAAATTGAATATACTGAGTATACAGGAGTTAACTAATAAAAAGATATAGAAAAATGCTCAACAATAATGTATAAAACATGAACTCGGCTACGTGATGCATGAGAAACTCAAACTATGACTCTCAACATCTAGAAATAATATGAAACATTATCATTTACTAGAAACTTCAACCCTACCACCATGTTGAGATACGTCATACTTAATACTACTATGTTGACACACTTTATAATGGTTAAATGGATGCTTTTAAAATAAGTATAAACAGCTTTAAAACTCTTCATATAGAATAAACTCATATATAGTAAGAATAATCATTTGTTAAGTTATGGAAACTACAAGTCTGACTCTAATTTACAAATTCCGGTATGCAATTATATTGCACAACTGATAGTCTTCAAATAGACTTCACCTTTTAGGACTATAACTAAAACTTAGTAAATTTTTGCTTCTCAAGAGTATTCTAGAAACTCAATAAAGTATCCTTGGACTTTAATAACATTAACAAGATAAGTGACACATAACAAAAAATTCTTTATCATATTATTACTTCAAAACTTTCCTTTTACATCAGTTAGGAGTTTCTATAACCAACATACCATGTGCATATAGAAATGAAGCGTAAACCTGCCAAAGTAAAGGGTGTTTTCTACTCTTAGCACATCCAATAGTACCATTCATTCTAGTAGGCCAAATTGGTACATAACATTATTTCCTATATTTGGCGACATAGGTTATGGGATTAGGATTTTTGACCCAAATTCTATCGGTTCTAATACTCCTCTATAAAATATTTATTAATATCACTTCTTACTTCTTTCTCATCTTAACCAGTAGATTATTATCAACTGACCAAGTGAAATCTATCCTATCCTCAATGGGAAAATTAGTTGTCTTATAGACACTATCTCATTACATCATAAAAACATTATTAGTATTTCTCAACCTATGATGTAGGTATTCAAACATTCCGAAAATGATTTTTGACTCTGAACTGGGCTTAAATAATATTAAAGACACAATACCAAGATACTTTTTACTAGCTTTGAAATATTCTTAAAACTTCAAAAATATTAAATAAAATCATAAATTTATGATTGTTGCTATAGACATACATTAATGCTGAAAAACTTCTCAACTCATGCAAAAATCTTCAAATTTCATGCTTCTATCACAAATTTACCAATTCAACTGTCATCTCAAGGAAACATGCAACACAATACCTTCTAACTCATATGGAAAGGCAAATTCATAAGCCTAACTCATAAGCACCTACCTATTCATGGTATATTATTTTGACTTTATGTAAAGTGCTCAACAACAAGGAATATGCGAGGAAGGGTAAATCTAATATTATATGAATTGAAAAATCCTAACAATTTCAATTGAGTTTCTTAAAAGAAAGAGGAACGGTTTGGACACAGGGGTGGAAAACCATGTTGAAGTTCCATATACCTTTTACGAAGCCTTAATATATCACGAACGAAGATTAAATAAGGTTTTGAAGTCCTTGAAGAGGAACCCTAGGTTGAGAGTTGAGAGACTTGATTTCTTTTCTGTTCTTTTTAGAGAATTAGAAATAACTGATAGAATTCTATATGTGTGGCTTTTATATACCCCCTTAGATGATTAAAATGACATAGTTTAGTCATCTATTAGATAGAAAAATTACCGAAACACCCCTAGGATAAATAGAAAAACCCAAAAATTTGTACTATGTTTTGGGATACCTCACGAAGTGAGGTTGTAGAAGTTTTATAGCCTCAAGAAGTGAGGCTATTCCTGGAGCTAAGAATGAGATCCTGAATTGCTTAATGAATTGAGGCTTAGAAAAATTCCCATAATATTTCACTCAGACCTTGAATTGACACGCGATTTATTGATTTGAAACTAGACTCAGAGATTTTTCTTTTGATAGGTTATGAGTCAGATAACTCCTCATTATTTAGAGATGTGTTCATTTGAAGTTCATTCCATGCATATAGCAATACAAAAACAAGGCCTATAGAAAGGTTTTCAACTTAACTTTGCGCTAGGAATTCTTATGATATTTAATCATGTCAAACACTACTCCCACACTTTAGAAATAATTTTTATCACCTCTATACAAGTGAAAACTAATATAACTAGAACTTAAACACGTAGGTAGAATGGTTTAAATTCTAGCTAAAATTTTGGGGAGTTACAGATAGTCACGAAATTCTGAGGCTAACTACATTCTCTTATTATCTTCAAGCCTAATTGGAAATTCAGGATACCTAATGGAAGTTAGAGCTATCTGTAAAAACACTACATATATTTATCACTTAAATCAACTAACCTTGAGCTTTATTTAAGAAGTCACTGCCATATACTGCAATCATTCACATATTTATCAGCACATATTCAAGACTATTACTATAGTCATTTGATGGCTTCCTCAGAGCTAAAACTACCTAGAGATCCTTTCATGTATCACAATAATGAATAAATTTGCAGATCCACTCGGGGACTCACCATATAATCCATTTAATTATTACACCAAATTGTACCTCCTCTCATAC
>JBDJHY010264377.1:0-10456 GCA_039654485.1 Withania somnifera
GCTAGGTGAGGTGTTGGTTTAATTTTCATGCATGTCGTTGTAAATTCGAGGTGTTGGCGGAGAAATGCGCCTTTAGGCCCTTTTGGTTTGAGGGGTAATCTTAAGTAAATGACCTCCTATTATATTTTTGTCAATTCCATTGAGTCCAAAATATGTTTCCACTCAGAAAACATATATGGTTTGTCAAATTTGGACTCCGTTTCAATACAGAACCCACAGTTGGAAAATCTGCAGCAAAAACCTGCAACTGATCTTGGCCTCGGACCTCGGCCTCGGCTAGTCCAACTCCGCTCTCCTCACTTCTCCTCACCTTTTCTCACCTCTCCTCACTTCTCCTCACCTCTCCTCACCTCACCTCACCTCACCTCTCCTTACTTCTCCTCGTCAGCTCACCCAAGCAGCTCACCTCGGCAGATCACCTAGGCAGCTCACCTCGGCAGCTCACCTCGTTAGCTCACCTAGGAAGCTCACCTAGGCTCCTACTTCCAGACTTAGTTTTATTTTCAGAAATTTCATAAGGAGCCCAGGGACTTTCTTGGGCCCTGGGCCATCCAATAAGAGGATAGTATATAGGGTGCAGAACTCCCCCAACTCCTTACTCCAACAATAATACTTCTCCCAATTAGTTTTTAGAGTGGAGACTTCCTCCCAAATAGAATTTCAAGGATGATGAAAATACGGAATCATTGTTCTTCGATTCTTCCACGTTTTTGGTAAGTTTTCTTCCCTTGAATTTCTTAGTTTCCTCCATTAATGGTTCCAAGCCTTGGAAGTGATAAAATCATTTCTATATATATATATATATATATATATATATATATACATTGTTCCTAGTATCAAATATACGCTGAAATTCCAGCGGTAAATTCGTAAAAAAAGTGAACCTTTGACCCCCCTTATGAGCTATTCTTTCCGGGTTGTTTTGAAGCCCTCCCGAACTCGGATTGTGCTAAAATTTGGAGCATGGGTTCTTGATAATGTTGGGAACCCCGTGGTGAAATTTATTTTCAGTTTCAGCGAGCGGACCCTGTAGACCCATTTTAGGCCAGATTTTTGGTCCAGTCTGGAATTTAATATAAATTACACCGCTAGACTCATATTAACATATAGAATTCATTGGAGCAATTTTTAGATCGATTGGAGCGCATTTGATATCAATCGGAGTATAATTCATGATATTGCAAAGCTTTATCATTGGACGACAGGTAGTTTCCATAGGGCTAACTCTGGGTTTATAGCTTTGATAATTGTGGTAAATAGCATCCTTGGGATGGGTAGCTAGGTAGTATGGTATCCAGTTCCGTTCTTTCATCTGTTCGATATTGATACATTTATGTTGGCACCTGAGTGATATGGGTCCCAAGACATAGTAATGGATAATAGATACCTGTGCAGGGCATAGGATGTGGATATTTCATGTTATATATGATTTATGTGTTGATGAGATAATGTTAATTCATGATACGGAGTGCCGAGCCTATGGCTTCGATGAGATTGCATTGGGGTTGGGTAGTATCACCTTCTGATTATGAGCCTTGAGGGCTAGTGGTGGTCGCACCTTATGTGCTTTCTTTGTGCACCGGCACAGCAGAATTCGAAGTTGCTCGGCATGAGACTATAGATCCTAAGGATCTTGTTGAATCAGTCCAAAAGCCATGGAAAATGAACCCTTTAAAGATATATAAATACCATCAAATGGTCCCATGGTTCAACGTATTTGTTTAGCCGTGCTGATTACTGCCATGATCACGCCCTAGAAAGGGTAATATGATTAGCTTGCTTGAACGAATCCGCTCTCTTTGTTGTGAACTTTTATTTGATGACAGATTTTCATGGCAACATAAAGATCTAAAAAATGATAATAAAATAATAAGTATAATATAAGTAATTGTTTTTACTAGTTTAGTATCGATAGGGTATCGAGCACCCGGTAATACTGTTTTCACTTATTTTAGTCCAGGCTTTACTTCCTGGCAGTGGGACTTATATATATACATTTGTTTTTACTACTAAATGCTGGGACTTGAGACCGACTCCGTTCGGCAGTGAGTACAGTGCATGGACTTTAGACCCTTTTTGTACGGTAGTAAGTACAACTTTTTGACACATAATTCTATCAATTGTGGAGATGTAATATTAATGACCATAGGTGATACTACCATACACACAGATTTTATCGGCGTTGAGCACCTTGATTAGTCGAGCTGGGCTTAATGGTATGATTGATATGAGGCACAAGATGCCGATGGATAATACTATTATGGGGTACATGGTGCCATATACATGGTTCTAAAACTGAGGAGTGAGGTTCTATAACGATCATGTGTTTGTTACTTTTCTGCTCTTGTTTTCTTCAGTGTACCCCTGGTATTATGGGATGCCTACGGGTGAGCGTTCTTTGTATGTACGCTGCGTTTCTTATAGGGGACTTGTCAGCGTTTATGTGCTTTACTTTATTATTCATGTTAACTGCTTATTTAGTATTATTGTCTACTCATTGTTTCTTGTTGTGTGGGAATCAGTGCTTATTACTTATATGCGTTCAGTTATCCTTTCACTTGAGGTTATCGGTATACCATATCTTCCTTGATTCCTATTATTTATTTGATTATGATTCACATATATTGTTGCGAGGATGTCGGGTACGTTCTTTTCCATTACCTAAAATCATGTTATGTGATTAGCTTGCTTTATCTGTCTATGTGACATTTTCTGGTACTCGATTGCTAGTTTTCCTGATTGTCCTATTTTTTCTGTGACCTTTATCTTTGTATTCTGTTATTTACTGCATTTATTACTATATGTGCTCAGTGGGCCCTCGAAGCCTACTGAGTATGGGTTGCTTCAGCGACTTGTACTCATACTACACTTTCCTTTATTCAGATCTGAGTACAGGTTTTTGTTCGTGATACAGATCGCTTTTTATTTGGATTCTTTCCAGATCAGAGATTCAGGGTGAGCTTGGCATCCAACTTGATCTTGCTTCTCTTCGTATGTATATTTTATTGTGTTATCTCTATTGTATTTCAGAGACTTTTGGATAATGTATTCCTTCAGTCTTGATGTTATATTTAGAGGTTCGTTTGACACTGATACCGGGTTTTGGGTAGTTATTCTTTATTTTCTAATTCCGCAACTTTATTATTTCTTATATCTTGATATTCTTCCGCATTAAATGTAGTAGTCCTTTGCTTCGGCTACGGAATAAGGGGTTGGTTCTCCTACTTGTGGTATAGTAGGTGCCATCATGATCTGCGAAATTAGGTCATGACATCTTGAGGGAATGCCATTTCCTTCCAACCTTGAATTCACCATTCCCCGCCCCTGTGATAGGGCTTGTACCCCCTCGTAAGGTATTGCTCCGTGTACTATGAGTATCATGTGTCGAGGCTACGTTTTCCTTTGTTTTCTTTATTAACTCTTCTACTTGTAACTTATAATTAACCCTTGCGCAGTTGGTTTCTAACGACATGCACACTGTTATAGGGTTTCAACTTGCCTATACCAAAGTAGGGGTAGAACCTTCTGTAGTTCTATTTAGGCATTTCTTCTCAGTAAAGAGTTCAGGACCTTCCATGGGGTGGTATTTCTTTTTTTCCAGTCGTAACTTTAAGATTCTAAGCCCTTCCAAAAATGCTCAATGGAAGAATAATAAAATAACCGATTTCTTCTTTCCCTAGATTGGAATCCGGGAAAAATTAGGAATAACCCTGTTGGTAGTGTCAATACTTTTGACCTCGGCCTCTTTAACCAAATAAAATCGTATCGTTGTAGCTTCAACGACTGGATTTGTTTAGGGCCAAAAATAGCACCTTTAACCCAGGCAACGAGGTCACCAAGGTGGTACTGCCTGACGAGACCGCTGAAGTGACTAGAGGTAGTTGATAAGTTAGAAATCTGTGTATCTGAGGTGGATATTAATTTGTTTTTCCGACCATGATTGTGCGTCTAACTCCTTTTTCCCTTTGTTGCAGTGGTTCAACTTAAGCTCGCCAAGAAACCCTTGTCAACTAACTCCCCTGCTGAGATGTCTGCTGAGGTGGCTACTCCTAGCCCCCTCCTCATACAGGGGGCACCTGAGAAAGAGAACTCCCCTGAGGTAGGTAGGAAGAGATCCAGCTCTACTCTGGTACCGATCCCGAAGAGGCACAAAACTACCAAGATGGTCCCTGCCGAGGACGTCTTTTTGGCCGAGCTTAGAGGAGTAAGTAAATTTCTGAATTAGTAGTCCTACCTTTTCCTATGACCTTTCTTAGCACTAACCTTTTTTCCTATTTTACAGATACTGACCAAAGCGGCCTCCCTTCTGTCTAAAAAAGAGGACTGGTTCAATAAAGAGCTCAGCCAGGAGCGAGCTCGACAAAAAGAGGTTGAGGCCAAGTTGAAGCTTTGGAGGATAAGAGACAGATCTCGGAGGAGAAGAGAAGGGTCTCCGAGGAGAAGAGGAGGGTCGCCGAGGAGAAACAGAGGGTGGCCAAAGTAGTGGTGCAGCACCTAAAGGTTGACTTTGTTGACTAGCAAGGAGAACATACAACGCCTAGAGGTTCCAATCTCTTTGTACAACTAGAAAACTCAAATTCTAATCACTTTATCGTATCTTTCTCCCAAATCTACCCAAACTGGATAAGCATTCAATCATAAATAATCCTACTAATCAATTCCTTCAATACTATGTTTATTCTCTTGGACAAGACAATTGCATTACAGGTCTCTCGATGTTCATGCAAATCTTTATGATAATTCTCCTTTTTGCATTAACCAGTCATAAAACCAAATTTCCTCTTAGCTTGTAATATAATTTTATCAATCTTCTCCATACTCCATATATATTTCTCTAAACATTTGAGTTGCACCAGAACTAACACCGATCATGGTGTATCTGATGGATGCAAGTACAATAGATGTGTGTGCTTGATCTTCTCTTAGAAATAACTTTGGAAGATATTTTTGGGCTTTGAAATTAACTAAACCTGATTTGATACTATATGAATTTTACATTCTAGATTCTTATTCCTCCATGGATACAACCATGGATATGATATGAAGATATTGTGTAAGCTATAAATAGAGAAATAACACCATAAAAAGTATAGAGAATTGAGCTACTGAGATTTAGAGAGGGAAAAATATATTTGATCATTGTGATGAATTATATTTTATGAATCACCAGCCCATCATTTATACTAGTGCACAAATGCAGTTTCTCTCTTTAACAACTGTAACTCTTAGCCAACTCCACTAGTCAAGGAACTCTCTTAACCATAGTTCTTACAAAAATGTAACAACCATAAACTTGCATATATTCACACATATGGAAAAGGACTTACAAATACCTTTATGAAAAGAATATACACTAATGAATTTCTCGATAGACCAATCCTTATAGAAAAAGATAAGTCTCACCCTAAGCTGAGGCATAGAACTTAATGAAGCATCTAAGCACATCAATGAGTGCCCTAGTCTACATCATAAGATGATGCATTGAAAAAAGTCATTTATATCTAACAGGACCTCACCACACGCAAGTGTACATGATGAAAAAAGTAATACACTGGATCTTTTCAGAGCCAGGATATCAAACCCAAGGGACTTGCAGTCAACAATCTTCTAGTTACAGTTCTACTTATCAATTTGGAAAATATGAGTTCTAAATAATTTAAAAAGGGTTTCTAATTATATAATAAGTAGAAAATAATAATTATGTGAACTTTGGATTGTAAATAAGTTTTGGAGTGAAGTCCTACTTTACATTCATGCATAACTATGGTTCTATTTGGTTAAGTTATATATCTTCGTTGTTGATTTTTGGGATTGATAATATTGCCGTGGTCTTCCAAATTTCTAACCATCTACCAAAATTGAACACCTAACTACATCATTGAATGGGGATGGGCCAATAAATTCTGGTGTATTAAGTTATCTTCCCATCTAGTGACCAAGGGGTGAGATATAGGTATATTCTTATTCTAGATGCAAATAACTCTTAAATTCCTCTAATATATGATCAAAATTGCATGTTTTACACTTTATAACTCCCTATCTGTCTCTCTAGTTCAAGGGTAGCATATAGATTTATCATAAAGGTCGTGAATCTTTAGAATAGTAACTATAAGAACATAGGAATAACTAAATATGATAAATAACAAAACCAACAATAAAAAAGTCACACAATCATGGATCATATCCTCAACCTGAAAAGAGGGTGTTTAGAAACTCATAATTATACAAAGAATCTCCATTAAAGAATTTATAAGTAAACTACAAGAGAAATAAAGTAATGGAAGAAGAAACCTATGTAAAGCTTTCTTGATGCCGTCAATTCTCTCCAATTATTGTGTTATCCATAGATGTGCATTATTGTGGATAAGATCCACTTAAGTAGGTCTCTAAATTCATGAGACCAATCCAAAAAAAGAGTAGGTATAATTCCAGATCAGTCCTAACACTTAAACCAACTTAAACCCCACTCTATAGATGAGATTCATAAGTGTGAGTCTGTAATGCCCCTTACAGTCATTTTTGTGTTTTGCATATTATCTTCTATTATAGAGTATTCCAGTAGCTTCCTCAGGGAATTTATGACTTTCTTGGACCGATAATTCGGCTCCTTCATGGTTAGGTTGAGATTTATCTCACTTTGCCAGTTTTAGAGCCTAAACTAGGCACTCATTGACTTTAGTCAAAGTTACTTCAAGATGAGCTTATAATCAAATTCCAAAAGTTCTATTAGCTCCAGAACATGGATTTTGGTCTAGGTAGACCCTTGGTTCGGGTTCAGGAGCTTTCGATGCAAGATTATCATATTTTACAAGATAGTAGTTAGATAAAAGTTGAATGTTTGAGTTTGGTATCGACGATCGAAGCATTGGATAGGAAATTTGACTCTTTCATTAGCCCTGAAATGCCAACATTGGATTAGGGAGAGTGTTGGTTCACTTCCCAAGGCATCCAGTGTGATTTTGGGTTAGTTTGTGGATCTTATGCAATTTCGGCCCAAGGGTTGACTTAGTCAATATTCTATGAAACGACCTTGTATTTGGATTTCGACTGCGCTCTTAATTCCAGAATGTAGTTTTGGGTATGTGTGCATAACCATTTTTTCATATATCAGACTCTAAACATATTCAAATGATATTCAGAGCCATTAAAGTTGGTTGAATTTTGCTATCAGAAACAGCAGCTGGTGAAACCATTGTTGTCTTCGCGTGCAAAGATATGGCATGCAACTGATGAGTTGAAAAAATACCACTCATTAGGCCTAATTACATCAAAAATTTCTTTTCTTCATAACTATGTTACTGAATTCTGTTATTACTAGGTTTATTTTCAGGTAGGTGCATGAACTAAAAGAAACCAAGGAAAATGGAGCTGAATTGCTCAATCTTGGACTAAACATTGATCATGGTGGACAAGGAGTGCTACCTCTATCACTGACGGTGAACCGTCATCAAGATATGATACCTCCATGCACAGAAGGGAAGTCCAAAAAAACAACTGGTAAAGGCGGCAGTCAAACCTCCCTGACGACAGACCACCGTCCTTAATGGTGGTGACCGCCACCCTTCTTGGGCAGGACCGTCGTCCAACAAATATGCCATATTAATTTATGAAAAACTCTATCTAAAATGGCAGCCAAAAGATGACATGGTGGACCGTTGTCCCAGACAACAGTGGGTCACTTAGGCTGTTGTTATAGGATTTGAGCTGAAAAATGACTATTTTGAGACATATATAAATAGCATTTTCAAATATATTTTGAGATGATTGCCTTTTTACTGAGCTTTTGTGAGGAATGGAGAAAAAAAACGATCTTCTGAGTTGAGTTTTGGTTTCAATCTTAGATTTAAATGTTCACTTTAGAGATTCAGACTCGCTTATGGAGGATTTGGACTTGTAAACATTCGTTGATGGCAGGTGATGAACCTCTTAATGGTATAATTTCTTTCACTTTAACAATTCTTGGCTAATTTATTTTTCTTAGGGGGGGTACTTAATGGTGGGGTTAGATAATGACCATGGGTGATGGGAATTTAGCTGAGTATTGTATTCCAATTTTTGGGCCTATTGTTGATATCAAGTTTTGTGTTGAAATTGAGGTTGCAAATTGTAATTTAATGGTTAGCCAAGGTCAGTTACCACGAGAGTGGGACTAATCCTTGATAAATCATAAATAGCCTCGAATTCAAATTTAACCAATCTAATTAACATACTTAGAGATGAGGTGTTAAGTAGTGAAGCATTAGGTTGTTTAGCAATGTGTGTTTATCCAATAGAGAGATCAGTATGATCACTATAGATATTAGAATAGAGATATTTTAAGTGTTCAATTATGGCCTAGTTTACCCAATTTCAATGTATGCACTTCAAGCTAATTCTCAATCACCCTCGTTAGTAATTAACTATATCTAGGCTTATCCCCAAGCTATTTAACTTCGATAAATAAGTTCCATTGCATCGCGTAGTGACAATACTTTTATAAATTGATAATTACCCAAATTAGTAAAAATAGGACTCCCTCCAATTTTACTTTTCTCTTTTGTTGTAGTTAACAATATTAACTTAGTGAATTCTTAAACTACTCTGGAAATAGGATAATTCACTCCCCATGAATTCGACCCCAATTCTTCATTGGGTAATTATACTTGAATGGTCTTTTACTCTTTTAGATTGATTTTAGAGTGTAATTAAGCGTCATTAGTGATTGTGAAGGTCAGACTTCTTGTTCTCCGGGATCGCAGATCCGCTTAAAGCACTTGCAACACCCAGTCCCTTCACCCTTCACGATCACGAGCTTCATCATCTCAATCACAATAACAAAATATCCTCAGCCTCGTGAATGCGACCATCTGCCACACGATCGCGAAGTCTTATACCTAACAATATATATATTTGCAACCTTAATTTTTCAGGCATTGTACCAATTTTTCAGGCATTGTACCCCCATTTTCTAAATCTAAAACCCTTTCTAACATCACAAATATATGATAATTCATCATGTAAGTGTAGGAAGTGATATTGATGCATAACTCATTATTCCCTTGCATCGTAGGTGAGTTTGTTCTTCCTTAAAATTCCTTACAATGGTGAAATTCCACTAATAAAGCCTTTGATAAATCTTTACAATCTCCTACTTAGTCTCCATGTTTAGCTGATTTTTGTTAGTAGTTTCCATGTTGAGCTTTGATCCACTCCATAATTGGCTTTTCATTTGCATTTTGGTACATATTTTTTCTACTTCTTTGTCGTAAATGTATAGTTTTGCATTTTATTTCATTTCTACTCCGTCCATTTTTAGCCCTTTCCTTACTCTGACTGTGCTTAATTTTAGAGCACAAGTTCCTGGTGATGGTGGGAATTCCTTGGATAAGGTTTTTTTGCATGTCCGGTTAGCGGGTCCCGTGGGCCCACTTTAGGCTCAATTTTTGACCCAGTTAAAATTTAATATTTTACATCGCTGGACTCACCTTGACTTTTAGATTTGTATTTCTATAGTTAGAGGTTGTTCGAGGTCATTTGACATCAGTCGAGCTGATATTTTTGACCTATAATGTGGTATTCGCTGGACGACAAGTAAGCTCTTTGGGTTAATCTAGGGACATAGCTTATATAATTGCATGGAATAACATCCGTAGGTTAGGAATTCTAGGTCGATACTGTGACCATTGAATGTTTCTTCTATTCTAATTCATCTCTTTTTTCTATCGACGCTCAATGTAATATGATGCCTTTGAACTAGTATTGGCTTTGTGATGGTTGTAGGGTGACTCTTGAAGTAGTAGATTGCTGACGCATGGGTTGACTTTTGGGTTTTTCCATCGGGTTTGGGTTTTTTTCTTATGATGCTAGTTGTAGCTTAGTTGAGCCTATACAGAGCATAGGTTAACTTAGGTATTGCTTATGTTTACGTATTCAACCAGTGTGAGATCCATGAAGTTCAACTTCTAAGAGTGCATTCAGGGCCGAGGGCCTATTATCAATGTTTTCTAACACTAGTTGGTCTTGGAGGCTAGTTTTTGTGTAGTAATGACTGAAATGGATAAATATGGAACAAAATAGAACTTCTTTTATTAATAGTAACATGAGTTTCTTTTCTACTTGTTTTATAATCGGCTACGTGTCGGCAATTCAGTACCACATTTTTCTATTTGTTTTAGACCAATTTTTACACCCTGGCATTAGATACTATCAATTACTACTATTATTGGCACTTGAGTAGGACTCAGCTTCGGCAGTGAGTACAACCTTTCTTATACTACTTCATGCATATTGATTCAGGATCTTATTTACCTGAGATATGGAGGCTTGCAACATTAAGTTACTGATAATTATAGTATGGTGATACAATTGTATTGAGGCGTTAGATGCCAAGCAACCTTCCTAAGGCCTCGTGATATCGACATGTAAGGATTTCTGTGACATTAGGTAATTTGTGAGAGGTTGGCATACCTCTATGGAC
>JBDJHY010264388.1:0-10455 GCA_039654485.1 Withania somnifera
ATTTGGGTCTCCTACTAGGTTGATAGTAGGTGCCATCATGACTCCGAAAGTTGGGTCATGACATTCTGCATACTGGACCAACGGGTACCAGAGGAGAAATATTTCTCAATCGAGTCGCCAGGGATCCAAACTATCGGTTCCAACAAGTCATAAATGACTTGGGGAAACTACTGGAATGCTCTAGAATACAAAACATCGCGTATTTATCATAAATGACCATGAAGGTCATTACAACATCCACTACTAAAAGGACTTTCGTCCTAGAAAGGCAAAATAGAGAGGAATGCGTGAAGAGAGACTCCAACCAAGGAGACAAAACTTCAGCCTAGGCATCCAAAAAAACACCAACAATCGTAAACCACGCAAACAAGTTAACCACAATCCCACTGAAGATCAAATACCAATAATTTCAAAAAAAAAAAAACTCCTTTAAAGGATCACAACCTATCTTAAAAAAAAAAACAAGGACGAAATGAACCACTATTCTGCCGAACACCCCAACATCTACCAACAACACACCGCCATATTGGCGGAAGATGAAGCTGAGAGAACCTCCACACGATGGATGAAGAATGGACCCACTCTACTGGTTCTCGAGTACAAAATATGCTGCCAACTTCTTACCAACCCTAATAATAAGCATAGTCATAACACCTCTAAGTGATATTGTCGAAGATCTACGCTCCCATAAACCAACTCAAGCTTCACATACCGAACACCTAAGTAGCACCCACTATGCTACCACACCAAATGAGACTCCAACTCTCCACGATATCCTATTAACTGACAAAGTACCACCGAACCAATTCTCTCAAGAGAGCAACACCATACTCAAACTATGGGGAAGATACCCTGATAGAATGAAAATATTACACCAATCCAACACGATCACCTTCGAATAAAAAAAACTCTAACTACTAGCACTCTCTACAAATAAGAAGGAACCCCCACTACTGCAACTACTCTATAAAGTCTTAATGCACAATAACAATCTGCTAAACCATGGCTATAACCAAATTACATACACGGCAGAGATAGAGCTCACAATAAGTAATCTCGTGTGATACTCAACATTAAATCCCTGTTGCATCAAATCACAGAAATAAAATCCATTAACCTACCAACTAATAGTGACTCCAGTATATCAAGTAGCTGGACAGCAACTCCATAATTCGCATCACAACCAACTAACTCAAATACCACGTATCTTTCTAGTCTATGCTGGGACACACCTGCAGCCAAGGTTAATAATCAACCCTGTGCCTTTGCCACTCAATCTTAAAATACCCCAAGTTCTATCACAACGCGTGAACCTACCCTTGAGATGCCATATGCACATCTTTCAACACAACCTTACCCAACTCAAAGATTCATCTCATAACTCCTTACCCGTCAAGCAACAACGATGACATCCCAAATCAAGCAAAATGCGCTCACCACCAATCAATGGAAACTAAATTCCATGATGACCCCGCTAATCACCTCGCACACTATCACCCAGAAGTACAAGACACTGAAACCTTTCTACTTATCCACACTAGGCTAACTCATAAATCATGCATGGTCGATATGCACTAACAAAAGCATCGAACATACCGCATCAAAACATGACCAATCCCCAGTACACCTCTATCTGCAACCTGATTTAGATTACCTTAGGGAATCCAAACAATTGGCTACAACATATGTATAACAACAGAACCAAACCTAGAACAACCCTCAAAAATCGATACTCTAACACAAGGCATATAAGGCAAGAGCCAACCTCCCGTGTGGAAAATTTATCAAGGATGAGTAATTTTTTACATACTAAGTAGAAGAACTCCCTATCCAAAAGTTTCCAGAGACGACGCACCAGCGCCACATTATAACATTCCTAAAAATCACAAGACAACCCCAATCGCCTGCAAATACTAGAATAAGCCACAAACATCACACTATCGCGAAACTACAAAATAATACTAGTATGATCATATCATCATACTTTGATTCGGTACTTACCATGGACTCCCATCCATAAACCCACAAAGCTGAAAATACCTTGTGAACTTACAATAATTGAGTTTAATATAAATCTTCCACAAAACCTTTATATCACTGAACAGTCTAACTCAAGAACCACACTCCCCATCCACTACTAAGGAAGAAACTCATTGGCAAGAAGAACACACCAACACACTATTCACCAAAACTCCGCATCGAACCCATGAATACAAAACTCTCCAAACTGAGGAAACCCAGCTGAAACCGATAAAGCTATTAAAAATGATAGGAAAATAGTTAAGACGTAGCTTAAAATTGAATAATAGGAACAACTCATGCTCAGGTGGGTGGTCAAGTGAGTCGATTATATCAACCATTACAATACACGCAGACACAAAATGACCAAAAACATCAATTCTGACTTCACGAACTAATACAAGGTATGTCTAGTGTCACAGGGAGTATTGGAACATGAATTTCAGTGGCTACCAATAACCCATCCATGTTGCCAAGGATCTAACAGGCATGAACAAGACTGCGATCTTAGGACAAGTGCCAAAAACTTTATATAGAATAAGGGTAACCTACCTATACCAAGAGATACGATACTACGACTCACAAAACAACTTTGTTATCAATGAACCTCGCCAATGAAACAAAACCAGGCCTAGCATCAATATGCTATAACAAATCTCAAGCCTCTCAGTCATCTACCTAATTAGGTCTAGCATCCAAATCCGCTACTAAAAGAACTCAACTATAAAGCAACAAGATATAGCTATCAATCCATGGTGTATAAGCAATATCAGTACATAAGGGAAAATAAAATAAATGGATAGGCAGCAAGAATCACAAAGACTAAAGAATTACTAAAACCAAGTGTTACCAAAATCAATCGAATAAAAGCTAGGCTAGATAGTAGTAATGTAAAATAAAACCTGAGATATTTGCCTTTACCTCTATAGTCAAATTAACAACATGTGTAGCCTTTCCAAGATTAACCAAATCTGACCCAAACCACCTGTCCGACCATGTTGACCATTACCTGGGGCATCCGCCCCTACAAGATGAACACTTCTAACTAGTCGAAACACTAACTCAGGTGCACCCCGAATGAACGACTGAATCATCCCTTACTGGGGGCACTCTCTACCACGGTGACCTACTACTCCACAATGAAATCACACAGGGCCTTGAGGGAAAACCTTAGCAGAATGAATGGAGCTACTATACTCAAAGCATAAACCCAGTTGCCTAAATTTTGGCCACCCTCGACCTAAATCCACAACAGGGATCTACTTGTAGTCTGCTTGAAACTCTGAACCCAAACATCCAGCTGAACCTAAAGTGAAATTTGTGGTAATGTCTGAATTACTGGTTATATCACCTGAACTGGTGGTGATTAAGTCTGAATTATAAGAAACACTGGATGAGCTGAATCTCCTGATAAGGTATCATAGCACCGTTTGATTAAAAAACATGTGAAGTAGGCTAAATACTACCCCTCTGGGGACAAGATCTGGCATAATGACCCATGATGCATAATTAAAACGCTACCTTGGCAGCTTACTCTTGTGAGAACAATGACTAGTACCCGACTGGCCACCAGACTTAAAGATCCAACACCTCGACCACTCACTCCATTGGTCTCCTAGAAAAATCCTTCCATAAACTTCACGTAGGCCAACACCTGAGTAAAAGAATGGCCTACTATTATCAAGAGCTCCACCACTAGCTAAAGAGGCAAAATCAAACTATCTATAAATCTTTGTGCTTTATCCTTCTTAGGGGGAAAACTATAGCAGTACAACCAACCATCTCATAAAAATGAACCTCATACTCAGTGACAGACATCTGACCCTACTGTAGGCACCTAAACTCCCTCTACCCCGATGAACCATTACCCATACTAGGAGATACTTCCACTCATTCTCCTCCCCTAACTACACCTGCATTCTCAAGTAGCAATCTTTGCAGAACTGGCATGGCTGAAAATCCAATAGGAACCAAAGATGATCCTAAATCCACTAGATGTTGTGATGGCATATCGGACGGCCCTTGATCTATGGCTAGAACTAACCCTCTGCTCACATCCTGGGCTTTAGCTATTGAGATGACTCTAGAATGTCCTTTACTGCTATCTCATTCCCTATCTTGTCCCCTCAATGGAGTCCTAGCTACTGGTATGGAATGCTCACCCTTGCCTGCTGAAGACTTTGAATGCACCATCTGCGAAAGAATAAATGTGAATAAATGTGTTTTCGGGGAAATATCAAAGGAAGAAGCGCAAGAATCTTGATCAAGGAGGAGAATTTATTTCTTAAATTCTACCATAGCCTATCGAAGATAAGCAACAGAGATCTCTAAGTCGATCCACAAGACTCTACTAGACATTGGTCCTGTACACTAACATCAACGAACCTAGGGCTCTGAAACTAATTTTTCATGACCCGATTTCTCTGATCATGATGGAACCTTCTATAGCACCAGTAAGAGAACAAACCCCGTAGTCCGAAGCCAAAATGAAGGATTGCTACATCAAAAGAGGAAGACAAAAGTACAATAAACAATATATGAATGAAACGGAAGTAAAAACAGTCAACAATTCACAAAATCCTGTATCAGTGTAATACAAAATCTCTAAGAAAATAATAATGAATATATGTATAATAAAAATGTATCTCCAAATATACATGGGGATCAAATATCAATGCTAAAAAAAGGAAAAGCTAGATGCCAAACTCACTTTGAGTCTCTGAAATCAAAAGAATTTGTACAAACAACAATCTATAAATTAAGGTCGGGCACTTGTACTCGGATCTACACATGAACAAGCGTAGTATGAGTACAAGCTGCCGAATCAATCCGTACCCGGTAGGTTTTGAGGGTCCACTAGCCACATAATAATAATAAAAAAAAATAAATAAGGAAAGATAAAAAATATTGTCACAGAAAGCAAATAGTACATCAAGGGAGCTACCTACTCCAGTAGGGATCAAGCAACAAGTAGAACATGCATTGCTAGCTAATCAAATAACAAGATTTCAGGAAATAAAGGAAAAAATACCTGAAATCCATGCAACAGTATAAGTGAATAATAACAACAATGATCAGGATTCAAAAGAATATAGGAAGAGAACATGGACGGCATACCGGTAGCTTAAAGTACAACAGAAGACTGATATGAGAGTACAACACACAATAACCAATATAAGTAGTAAGTCACAAGGTAACACTACCATAAATAAGTAGTAAAGCAGCAATATATTAAGTAATTTAAACACAGAATTCATGCTCACCATAGGCCTTATATCTCAGCCAAGGTACACTGAAAAAAAGAACTGTAGAAAAGTAAATACAATCACATGAAGTAACCAGTCCTATGTACACATCCCCTCTGGTATCCATAGGACCAATAGGTAGAACACATCGAAGGCTACCCTAAATATTATCGGTATATCTCTCTTCCATCCTATGCATCTCTTCGTGTCGCTGAAGCCCGGAGCAAGGTCCATAGAGGTATGTCACCACATAAAATCTCTAACATCATCATAACCTCACATCCGAAATCTCAAATCCACAAGGGTCTCGTATTGATAACATCATCAAGTTGTACTTGAAAAGTCATGGCGTTCCACTCCTGTATATCATAGTATCACCAAAAGTCCTCAAGGGAACTATATAAAAATCCTTTGAACTAGTGTATGTAATAGTTTTGGAAAGTTGTACTCACTAACGAATGAAGCCGATCTCAAGTCCAAAAATTTATTAGCCAAATGATATCTCTCAGTGCTAGGGTGTAAAGCCTGGGCTAAAATAATTACAAATAATATTATTCGGTGCTCGATAAAAAGTTGAGTCTAAAATAGTTAAAAAGTAATTTACTTATATTATTATTAGAATATTACAATTTATTAGTTTATATTATTATATGTTATTATTACTAAAACCAATCTCTAGACTTCATGGCTCAATAATCAGGTAGTGATAATGGCCCAGCCCCAATGCACTCTCATCGGAGCCGAAGATCCAACCTCTTGTATAATGAATGCACAACACAATAGCAAGTATATATATAAAATCATGTAATAACAACTACCTATGCCTTGGACAGGTATCTCTAGATAACTCCTAAGAAACAGGTACCATATTAATATGGATGCCAAAATAAATATGTATCAACGAGGAAACAGATGAAAGAATGGTACAAGGTTACTATAATAACCTTGCTAACCAACCCACGGATGCTATTAGTACAGTTATTAAAGATATAAGCTAGAGATAGCCCTACGGAGCCTACCAATCTTTCAATGAAAAAGCATTGAAAACTCAAAAATATTACTCCAACTAAGATCAAATGAACTTCATTTGATTTGTAGCTTTCAAAATTGTATTCCATATATAAATACGAGTCTAATGGAAAAATAACTATGTTTCGAACTAGGATAAAAATCGGCCTAAAATAGGCTGGTGGGTCCCACTTGTCGGAACTGAAAAAAAACATCGCCATCGAGTTTCTATTATCACTAGGAACCCGTGCTCCAAAATTAAGCACAATTCAGGCATGGGAAAGGCCTCAAACAGCCCAAAATATTTTTGATTAAAAAGGGGTCAAAGATTCATGGTCTACAGAATTAAACAAGGAAATTCAATAAAGTAACTATACTATGGAGTGAAATAAACTCAAAAGACAATAATTTATCATATAATACATGAATTAGTTGGAGAATATCAAGTTTTTACAATTAGGGCCATTTATGGAGGAAAGCTTCAACTTTCAAGGATTAAAAAGGGGAAGAAGACTTACCAATAGTGGGGGAAGATGTGGGGAATATTCAAAAACTTTTCCACGAATTTGACAAAGTTCCCAGCAGAAATTGCACAAGAAAATAGGAGAAACTGAGAAAATGATTGAAAAATAAACTGAAAATTGAGTCCCTGCTGTTTTAACTAGCTACGATTTAGCACATTCATGCTACTTACTAATATTTTTTTAAATAAAAATTTTTACCGCCATCGCGCTTATTGTAGAAAAATTTGCAATCGCAAAATTTTCAAACAAGATCACAAAAATGAAATGGAGTCCAAAAACAATAAACCTAGTATGTATTTTGAGTGCAAAACACATTTTGGACTCAATAGTACAATCAAAATTAGGATACCATATCGTTTAAAAATATGTTTACCAAGCCAACTATTTGGTTTAAAACCATAAAACTTACACCAACAACTCAAAAATACAACAAGTATGAAAATGAACCAATACCTCCATTAGCCTAAAATTACCATTTCGGAGCTGATGGAATTGTCAAAAACAAAATCCGACACTCCAAAAACCAAAATACTACCCATGCTCCAAATTAGGCCTTAAATTTAACTAAAATCCACAAATGGGCATAACTTGCAAATGAAACTCTGAAACACAAACTTAAGGTCAAACATGAATTTGTTTTACATTATAAAGCTAAAGGAACTGTAGAAATTTAATTTCGAGCTCGCCTTGAAGGAAAGTTGACTTTGGTCAAGGAGTACTTAGTTTTAGGCTATAAAATTGGAAATTTGAGATATTTCTCAATCGAGCTGCCAGGGATCTAACTACTAGTCCTAGCAAGTCATAAATGACTTAAGAAAACTATCAAAATTCTCTAGAATACAAAATGTCATGTATTTCTCATAAATGACCATGAGGGTCATTACATGCATAGTTAGATCTTTACCGACCATAGTAGTCATTAATATATTATGAGCTATAGGGAGTTAAAATACAGGCATCAAAAGTGGATTGAGCTACTAAAAGACTTTGGTATTTCCATTCTCTACCATCCAGGCAAGGAAAATATTGTAGCAGATGTGTTGAGCTAAAAAATGGTCAGTATGGGTAGCTTAGCATTATCATCAGTTTCAAATAGGCCATTGACAGAAGAGGTGCAGGAATTTTTTTAGTTGCCTACTTTGACTTAATCTATCAAACCCAGATGAGCAGTAGCATATGTTGAGGCCAGGTATTCCTTTTTTTATTAGGTTCAATAGTGAAAGTTTGAGCATAAGCGATTGGTGGGTCTTTGTTATCAGGTATTGGGTGGAGAGGCCTTCAGGGATTCTATTAATTTATATGGTGCATTTGGATATGATGGTCACATTTATGTACCACAGGTTGATGACTTGGTGTAGTTGATGTTGCAAGAGGCTCACATCTCCAGGGATTCTATTCATCCTAGTGAAGCTAAGTGTACCGTGATTTGCGACAGTTGTATTGGTAGAGTAGGATGAATAGGTATATCACTGAGTATGTGTCAAAGTGTTTGAAATATCAGCAGGTTAAGTATGAGACTCAAGACCAAGTGGTTTGATCCAGAGAGACCCTATTCCGGCTTGGAAGTGGGAGTGGGTGATTATGGACTTTATTTTGTGTTGTTGCAGACTAGTAGAGGGTATGATACTATTTTTTCCATTACTGATAGACTGACAAAGTCAGTGCACTTTATTCCTACTTACTCCTGGTACAATGTTGAGAGTTTGGCTCAAATCTACATTCGTGAGGTGGTTTAATTGCATGGTGTTCCTGTATCTATCATTTTTGATAGAGGCACCCAGTTTACATTGGAGTTTTATAGACTTGTTCAGTGGGACTTGGGTACCAAGGTTCGTTTGAGTACTACATTTCACCCGCAGACCGACGATCAGACTGAGCATCCAATTCAGGTGTTGGAGGATATGTTGATGGCCTGTGTTATATAATTTGGTGGTGCTTTGGATCATTACCTCCCATTGGAAGATTTTTCATATAATAATAGCTAGTACTCTAGCATTAATATGGCATAATTTAAGACTTTTACAGTAGGCTATGTTGGTCGTCTATTGGGTTATTTGATGGTGTCGAGGCCTGAGACCAGTCTTCAAATTATTTGGGTGATTCTCTTGACTAGGTTCTATTGTTCAAGATAGATTAGGGCAGCACAGAGTAGGGAGAAGAACTAAGTTGATCGTAGGCTTTGTGTCCTAGATTTTGGAGTTAGTGATAGAGTGTTCCTGCGAGTATCGCCTATGCATGGTGTTATGAGGTTCGGTAGGGGGTAAGCTTAGTCCCAAGTATATCGAACCATTTGAGATCTTGGACAGAGTTTGTGATGTTGCCTACAGGTTGGCCTTACCTCCTACACTGTTCATCTAGTATTCTATGCTTCGATGTTGTGGTGGTATATTCTCGATGAGTCTTATGTCATTTGAGAGGATTCAGTGCAGCTGGATGAGATTCTTCCTTTATTAAAGAGCCTATGAAAATTTTGGCTAAGGATGTTAGGAAGTTGAGGTCTAGGGAGTTTCCAGTGGTTAGTTTTGAAGTGGAGACACTGTCCGTTCAAGAAAGTTTCTTGGGGGATCGAGAGTAAGATGCGGAAGAAGTATCCACAACTATTTGAGGCATCAAGTACTTTCTCTTCCTATTTATTTCCTTCTTTTAGGCTTTAGGGGACAAAAGTCCTTTTCGTAGTGGATGTTATAATGACAAGGTCATTTATGAGAAATACACAAGGTTTTTCATTCTAGAGAATTTCAGTAGCTGCCTCAAGTCATTTATAACTTGTTGGGACTGGTAGTTTAGACCCCTGGCGGCTCGGATGAGAAATATCTCGAATTACCTATTTTAGAGCCTAAAACTAAGTACTCATTGACAAAAATCAACTTTCCTTCAAATGAGTTTAAAATTAAATTCTGATAGTTCTGTTAGCTACGGAATGCCAAAAAGAGTCAAGATTGACCTCAAGTTTGTTATTTTGGAGTTTTCATTTGCAATTAGTGCTCATTTGTGGATTTCAGTTACGTTTAATGCCTTATTTGGAGCTTGGGTGGTATTTATGTGTTCAGAGTGTTGGCTTTGAATTCTCTTCCATCAGCTCTGAAATGGTAATTTTAGGCTAATGGGGATATTGGTTTGTTTCCTGAACTTTTACTAGATTTTTGGGGTGTTAGCGCAAAATTATATGATTTAAAGCCTATGGATTGACTTGGTCAACATTTTCTTAAAGTGACCTCGGGTTCTGATTTTAAATGCACCGTTGAACCCCGAATTCCATTTTGGGTGTGCGTGCATAGCTTGTTTGTATAAAATGGACACTGAATGAATTTTGAATTATTATTCGGAGTGTTTCTTTCTTTTAATTTCTACTGTCAAAACCTGCAACTGGTGTAGGTGACTCTCTCTTCGCGATCGTGAAGCCAAGACACGCGATTGTGATTCAGCCTTCTAGTGAACTTTTTTATCATGGTATAGCCTTATGAGATCATGATGCAGTCTTCCCCGGAAACTCTATGCAATTGTATAGCCAATTCTGTCATGACCCGACTTCTCGGAGTCATGATGGCACCTACTATCCACCTAGTAGGAGAACCAAACCCAGTAGTCCGTAGCCGAAGTGGAGGACTACTACAGTATATGCGGAAAAACAATAAGATGTAATACAAGTTCCCAAAACC
>JBDJHY010264399.1:0-10455 GCA_039654485.1 Withania somnifera
ACATAGGTTGACTTGATATTGCTAGAAATGGTAGACTTTGATGTTATTCTTGGTATGGATTGGTTGTCTTCACTTCTTGAATTTTTTTTTTTTTTGTTATGCCAAGATTTTTACCTTAGCGGTAGTAGGTTCATCTTTGATTGTATGGTAGGGTTCTAGTATCCGCACACTGACAGGCTTTATTTCTTTCCTTAAGGCAAGGAGGCTAGTATGGAGAGGGTGTTTGTAATACTTAGCATATATTCATGATATTTAGGTTGACACCCCTACCTCTGAGTCTGTCCCTATTGTTACTGAGTTACTTGATGTATTCCCGACTGATCTACCAGGCATACCACTAGAGTAGGATATTTATTTTTCTATTGACTTAGAGCTGAGCACTAAGCCTATTTCTATTGCTCCTTATCGTTTAGCTCTTACAGATTTAAGGGAGCTGAAGGTTTAGCTTCAGAATTTGCTAGATAAAGGTTTTGTTTGTTCCAGCATGTCACCTTGGGGTGCACCAATTCTTTTTGTAAAGAGAAGGATGGTACAATAAGGATTTGTATTGACTATTGGTTGCTGAATAAGGTTACTATGAAAAATAGATATCCTATGCCGAGGATTGATGACTTATTTGATTAACTTCAGCTAGCATTATTCTTCTGTAAGATCGATTTGAAGTCTGGTTACCATCAGTTGCAGATTCATACAAAGGATATTCCTAAGACAGATTTCAGGGCCTGTTACGATCATTTTGAGTTTTTTATATGTCTTTTGGGTTGACTAATGCACCAGCAGCATTTATGGATTCGATGCATAGGGTGTTTAAGCCCTACTTGGACTCGTTCATGATTGTGTTTATCAATTAAATCTTGGTGTATTCAAAGAATAAGTCCATTCATGAGCAGTACTTGGGATTAATTCGCTAAATACTAAGAGAACACAAGTTGTATGCTAAGTTCTCAAAGTGTGAATTTTGGTTACAGTCCATTGAATTTTTGGGACATGTAGTTTCCAAGAGAGGGAATAAAGTTAATCTAGCAAAGATTCAGGTACTACTTGATTGGCCAAGACCAACTTCTATTTCTGAAATTTGCAGATTCGTTGGTTTGGCTTGATATTATCTGCATTTTGTTGAAGGTTCTCTTCGATTGCAGTACCTTTGACAAAGTTGACTAGGAAGGATGTTTCCTTTTAGTAGTCTAAGGATTGTAAGTTGAGATTTGCTAAGCTCATAGACTCATTGACTTCAGCACCTGTTTTGACCTTGCTAGTAGAACATCAGGGATTCTCAGTTTATTGTGATATTTTTGGTATTGGTTTGGGTTGTGTTTTGATACAATAGGGCTGATTGATTGCATATGCTTCGAGGCAGCTGAAGGTTCATGAGCGTAACTACCCCACTCATGAATTGGAGGTGGCGGAGGTAGTGTTTATTTTAAAGATTTTGCGGCATTATTAGGATTCAGTGTGAGATCTTTATTGACCATCACAGTCTTATGTATATTATGAGTCAAAGGAAGTTGAATTCCAGGAAAAAAGGTAAATTAAACTACTCAAAGACTATGATATTTCTATCCTATATTATCTGGGCAAGGAAAACGTAGTGGTAGATGCCTTGTGTTGAAAATGATCAGTATGGATAGCCTAGCAGCCTTGTCAGTTTCTGAGAGGTCGTTGGCAGTAGAGGTCCAGTCATTGGCTAACCACTTGGTTAGGCTTGATCTTTTAGACCCTAGGCATATATTGGCATGTGTTGAGGCCAAATCTTCCTTGATAGAGTAGATTTGATAGTGTCAGTTTAAGAATAAGCGGTTGGTTGCCTTACGTGGAGAGGTATTAGTTGGAAAGTTTGACAAAGTTTCCATAGATATAGATGGTATACTTCAGTTTGATGGTAACATTTGTGTACCTCAGGTTGGTGACTTGAGGTAGTTGATCTTGTGAAAGGCTCACAGTTCTAAGTATTCCATTCATTATGGTGCAACCAAGATGTATCGTGATCTTCGATAGTTATATTGGTGGAAGGAAATAAATAGGGATGTTGTTAAGTATGCTTCTAAGTGTTTAAACTATCAACATGTTAAGTATGAGCATTGTAGACTGGATGGTTTGATACAAAGACTCCTTATCCCAGCTTAGAAGTGGGAGCAAGTGACTATGGACTTTGTTCGGGGTTGGTGCGTACTAGCAGGGGTTCCAATATGGTTTAGGTCATTGTTGATAGGCTGACCAAGTCACCGTATTTCATTCCCACTTATTCCTCCTATAATACAGGTCGTCTAGCTCAAATCTACATTCATGAGGTGGTTAGATTACATGGTGTTTCTTTATTTATCATTTATGCACTCAATATTCTCAAGATGAAACATCAACCTACCAATATCCATCTCACTACTAATCATAGGTGCTTTCCTAGCCTGGATCAAATACGGAGAAAACTTGGCCATAAATATATCCATCATTTTATGCATATAAGTATTCATATTAGGTGCATACCTTGACAACTTCATGAACCTTATACATACTCAGACACAGACATGAAGCTATTCTTCGAATTCAAAAACTCTCTCACTCTCTCCTACCTATTCTCTCTAGCAAATAATTGTCCTATAAATGTAGTCTCAAACTCATCCTAAGATGGAGGAATAAGTCCTACTCTCATAATATTACTCAACAAATCACACCACAACCTAGCAACATCCTTCATTTGATAAGCTACCAATTAAACCCTATCAACATATATAACCCTCATCAAGTCACAAATCTGATCAATAAAGTTCTAAAGATCATCAACATCCCTTGAACCATGAAATTCCAGAGGGAGAAACCTCAAGAATACCCTCACCCTGACAACTCTAAACTCAAGAGAAACCGGTTGAACCACTGGAACCTGAGTTGGCTTATGCAAAAATTCCATCTCTATTTGATCCATCATATGCATCAGGTTCAGTAAATTTGTGGTGATAATGTATGTTGGCTATAATGGCTGAGGTTCTGGAGCCTAATTCTTCTTGTTCTTGTTGTTGACATGACTAGATGATCATAGTGGAGGCATGATTAGTTTAAAATGAGTAAAGTATGAGTTATAAGTTTGAATATGTTAGAGCTAAACTCGAATGCACAAAGTAGAACATCAATAAAAGGAAACTTTTCCTAAACACTTTGTAACTTGTAAATCATAGATGTGTTCTAGTCACACCCACTAATGAGATTTTAACTACACACTTCTTTCAAACAAATCCTAGGACTCGATGAACCTACATCTATGATACTAGTCTTTTCATGACCCAGATATCACCCCAAATCATGACCAACATCCTTATCAACTAAGTTTCCCTTAAAGCCTTTGAAAAACCACTTAGACAATGCAAAGATCTACTCATGTTACTCATTGGAAAAATATCAATAAATATCAAAAGTGTAATGATCAACTCAAAATAATCAATGAAAATTTTCAAAATGGATAGATAAACTCGAGTCTCAAAATCATACATCTCCGTCTAAAAGTCTCTACTAGATAAATAGTGGACTCCTAGCATAAAAATTTACTAGATAGTATCTAACAAATAAAATAATAAATAAATAAAGATAATGTCCAGGTTCTAGATAAAATAAATAAAATAACTCCATAGCTACCTCTCGAATGCTATACGGACTCATCAATCTACAAATATTCTAGGAATGCAAGTAGTGTCAATCTCAAATATCTGGATGACTAGAAATATCTACATGGGGTTAAACACATGCAAAAAGAGTACAATTAGAACACAAAACATATACTGAGTACATAAGTAGATATAAAATACTCTATACAATACAATAATAAATATTATACAATGCATGGAAGTAAATCTCAACTTCAACTCTAAGACAAATATGTAATTTAGTAGTTTATAATTAAACTAGTTAAAAAATATCAAAAGTAAACTCAGCTCAAATAACTTAACTCGTCAGTTATTAAATAAAGTTAAAGATGTAGTTATAAATAGGATTTCTCTCTCTTTCCTTCAAAACATTCAATTTATGTTTTTCTTCGAAAGTTTCTGTAATTAACACACCTCAAAGCATATATTTATGAAGTCCATACTACACCCTGTCAGTAGGGCTTCCCAATCTCTTACATATTATAGGGTATCTCTTACATATGATAGGGTATCTCTCTCTATAGTAGATCCATCTAGAAATACTAGGTACAACTGAGTGGTACAAAAAATATATATACATCATCCCTACGCTGGCTATGCAGGTTTGAGTATTATGACCTTCTTTTTCCCACCCAACCTTTAGTGCTAATACCCATCCATAAAAATATTATTTACTTTATTTTATGTTTAATTTCATCTATTCACTTTAAATTTTTCTATGACTAGTGGAATTCCCCTTCCATTAATCAATTACCACTAATGGGGTAAACTTAGTCAATTATGACTCTTCATTAACAATTTGTTGTTCAACTTATTAATTTAATCGTACATAATTAAATTTTCTCTAATAATCCAAAACTATTCAATTTAAAAATTCTTCATATTCATTCTCAAAATCATGTATAAATTCTAATAATTGTAACATTTCAATTCTCAATTCAAGTTTTAGAAGTAAACCTAGAAAACAATACAGTTCATACTTCAAAGCTTATTTCTTTGTTTTACTTCACTTTCAAAACATGCTAACTCATGAGGATTTTATAATGAAATAATTATCATTAAGATCTCATAATATAACTCAGAAATATCAAGTAAATCATCACTTTAAGAAATCATATTTTATAGAATAAAAAAGAACCCTAGCATGCTTCTGCATCTTCAAAACCTTATTTAGAAAAGGTCTTTAGGGAACAAGGATGAACAAACTCCTTTTTGAAACCCCATTTATCTGATTATAAGCTCTTTGTTTGAGAAAATCAACAACCAACCTTCTACTAAGAAATCTCTATGGAAAAGACTAGTTTTCCCTCTTTGGAAAAGTTTTAAGAAAAACCCTTTCTGTGACAAATTAGAAAAAAGATTAATGGATTTAGGGATTAGGGTATTCATAAAGTCATAATTAGAATATAAAATTTCATTGATTTATCCAAAAAAGTTAAAGGAATTATCCAAACTATCCCTCATTAATTGTATATAAAAACTCCCCGGAAGCACTTCGTGGCTCATGAATGCACTAAATGATGCTGCAAAGTGAACTTAGTTCAATTGAATTCCACCCCTAATCTATGAGTCCCCTTCATGAGTTATGGTCTTCAACATCATGACCGATAATGTGGTTTCATACTAAAGGGACAGAGATTTGATATTTTACATCTTCAATGGCATGATTTAGAAGTACGATTTGGGATATGCAATAGTACGGACATAGTTTGGGTTACATGGAATATTCACAATAATTGGAAAACCTCTATTCATGTAGTATGAGTTTAGATCACGGTTTGTACTTTTTCAAACCATGAGTTGTACTGCTTCAAACCATGAGTCGTACTGGTTCAAACCATGAGTCATGGTTCTTTATTAGATACCCGGGAATATTTTCACTACTGTACATTCTTTAGTAAAATTCCCATAACATTTCCCATAACATTTTACTCCAAACTAAAAATGACACGTAGTTTTTCTTTTGAAACTAAACTCAAATACCTTTTTCAGGATAGGTCATGGGTTACCTTACACTTTATATATTAGGATATATGGTTAATTAAAATTGACCCATGCATGAAGTAACCTTAAAACTAAGCCGGTAGGAAAGCCCTTGAACTCAACTTTCAAGAGCTTCGTATGAACTTGAATAACCCAAAACACTACTATCACACTATATTTTAAATTTCATCATCAAAAATCAAGTGAAAATTCTTAAGACTTGAATATAAGCATGAACATGGGATAGTTCAAATTCTAGCTCAAGCAGCAGAAGTTTTTATGCTTAAGATATAGAGGCACTATATGTACTCTATCCATTGTGATATCTATATTAACCACCATATTTTATAGTATATTTTTATTTTGAACGAGCATAACTTGAGGCAGCATAGATGGGTTGACCTCTTGAATGACTAATATCAATATCTTATATCATCCTATCAAAGCTACATGGTTGCAAGTGCCTTGAGATGAAAGGATATCAGTATGGGTAGTTTGGCTTTTATAGTAGTTACTGAGATACCATTGGCTCGGGACCTCTGGTCCTTAGACAACAGGATGACTAGATTGGATATCTTATCTCTAGATTGGGTTATTGCATATGTTGAGGCTCAGTCTGCACTATGTGATCTAATTCACCAGCATCCATATGAGAATGATCATCTAGTTTATATTCAAGAGTGGGCCCTGAAGGGTGATTTCTACTGGGCTATAATAGACTCTAATGGTGTTTTGTTGGTTCATAAATGTCCTTGTTTTCCATAGGTCGGTGGTTTGGTTGTGATAGGATCATTGCTTCGGATATTTTATTAACCCTGGTATAATAAGGATGTATCATTCTTTGAGACAACAATACTAGTGAAGGGCTATGAGGAGAGATATCTCATATTTTGTGTCTCGATTCCTGAACTATAGTTAAAGTTCAAGCACCAAACATCTAGTGGTGAGTTGCAAAGGATCCCTATTCTCGAGTGGAAGTAGGAGAGGATTACTATGGAATTCATTTCAGGCCTTCCCTGCACTTTTAGAGGTTATGATTGTATTTGGGTCATCTTGGATAAATGGACCAAGTCAGTGTTAAGAGATTAGTTGAGTTGTATAATATGAGGTGGTTAGGCTTCATGGGTTAGCAGTTTTAATTATATCGTATAGAGGCATTAAGTATAGTTTGTGGTTCTAGTAGATAGCTCAGGGGGAAGTGGGTACCGAGGTTACTATGGGTACAACATTCCATTCTCAGATTGACGGGAGTCTAACAGGACTATTTAGATACTCTCAGATATATTGTAGTGCTTTTGGTTTTGGTGGAAATTTGGATCAGGACTTGGCTTTAGCATAGTTCTCATATAATAATAGTTAACGGTTCATTATTTGGATGGCACCATTCGAGGCCTTGTATGATAGGCATTGTAGATCACCTATTAGTTGGTTCTGTAGTAAGGATACTTAGCCTCAGAGTTAATATTGGCACTGTGATACTGTTGAGAGATTTAGGGTTATTCAGACTTAACTTCAAAAAAATATCATAATGCTTCGGCCTTTAGAGTTCAGTGTTGGAGACATGTCATTTCTTCATGTGTCACACATGAAAAGCATTATGATATTTTTTTGGTGGGGTAATCTTATACCCAGATTCATAGGGCGTTATGTGATCTTTAAGCAGTTTGGTGTTGCTTCTTATAGATTTTCCTTATTTCAAGAGTGAGCTATGGCGTATCTAGTTTTCATGTGTCCATGCTCATAGGTGTATGTTGGAATTGTCCAATGTTTTTCTCTAAGAATTTATACAGTTAGATAACCGTTTGTGTTATGTTGAGGAGCCTGAGGCTATTATTGATAAAGATATGAGGCAGCTCAGACCAAAGAGATTCTGGTATTGTAGGGTACTTAGTCCAATCGAGGAGGTAACCTTGGAGATAGAGAGAGATATACAGGTCCAATATCCCCATCTAATTAAGCCTTCATGTACTTTCCTTCCTTGACTTTCTAGGAAGAAAGTCATTTTTAGTAGTGGATGTTGTAATAACATTCGTTGTTATTTTCCTACTTTTCTTCTTCTTTTGTGTTTAGATCATTCTAATAGCTTCCATAAGTCATTTATGACATTTATGGACTGGTAGTTAAGTTTCCTTGCACTTGTATTGCTTGTTACCTTAGTTTCCCTATTTTGAGGTTTTAACCTAAGATTGGTGGAACTTGAGAGTGAAATACTAAGGAACAAGCTCAAAATCAAATTCCAATAGTTATGCTAACTATGGAATGTGGACTTTGGTCTAGTTGGACCATTAATTCAGGCCCTGTGGTTTTTTCTTAGGTTTTGAATTATTTTGAGGGGTTTTAATTCGTCTGTAGTAAAGTGTTTGGCTTGCATCATATTTTAGGGATCAGAGGTCAGATCAAAATTCTAACACTTTCATCAGCTATGGAATGTTGAATTTGGGCTGGTAGGGTTATTGGCATGCTTCCCTAGGTGTTCAGACTCATATTGGAGGTCCCTGTGGATTATAGAAATCTTATCGCTTTTTAGGTTTGTGTTGTTCAGGGGATCTTTCTTCTTAAATTACTTTGATGGACTTTTTATCAATGTTTTTTAGTCTGAAATATCATTTCCATGTATCTTATATTTTTTTGTTAAATTTGGACTCTTATTCCATTATGATCCCTTTTTTGGGGGCATTTTCAATAGCTGAAAATGCAACAATTTGTTTTCAAAGTTGTAGACCATCTCAATGGGTCTCGATGGCGTGAGCCCATATAATTTGAGGGTCTCATTATGAGGCCCTATGCTTTAATTACATGGGTACAATGTTGAGGTCCGCGATAATGAGTCCTGGACCGCGTTTGTGGAGGGTGCCTGGTAGCCTATATAAGGCTAATTTCCAGCATTTGTTCCTCATTCTCTCATGCAAAACTTCCTTCTTAAAATTTTAATTTTGTGATCGAAACAAATTGTATTCAAGTGCAGTGTTGCCCAAAATTTGGGAACTCATTTGTGAGCATTTCCCTCGTTTTGGGTTTATTTCTCATCTTTTTACCGCGTATTTAATTCTTGAATATTTCCTTACTTAATATAACTTTTCTTGGATAATTAGAGACCTATTAGAGGTCTATTTTAGCTTAAATTTGAACCATGTGTTCCCAGAGCGGAGGACTACCTCCATTAATTTTAGTTTTATGTTTTGATTGTGAGACCCACATGCCTTTTTTAGCTGAAATTTGAATTGGTAATATGGGTCTTATTCTTCCCCTCTTGAATGATAAATCACGATTTTGCTAGTTTTTGAGATGATTCAACAATATTTATGGTGGTTAGGCTTTTGACATGATTTTTGAGGATTATCATTGGCACCTAGGTAGGTTACGTCTTAATTAACTTATCAATTGAGAATTGTAGATCATTTGTACCGTGTTGGCTAGTTGTTGGGGTAAGATTGTAGGTTGTTTACTATTTTTTGATATTATTTATTATTTTACTGATTCTGGGATCCCGTCCATGGATGTAGTTGGGATTGGACTGTGTGCTTCTATTTTAGTCCTACTGGGAGCGACCTTCGGACCTTAGAGGTGTTGTTGGATCTTTTCATGTCTTGTGTGAGATGTGGGCTTAGCTAGTGGCTTTTTTACGATACTAGTTATACTGAGGATATTTTTCCTGTGATATATTAATACGCGAGCATGCATTGCGTAGTTGTCTTGTGTAGCCATTGATGGGTGGGGACCGATATTGGTTTGAAACTGTGGATAACTAATGATGCTAAAATTCAATTTTTTGAATAAATGCAATCAAAAAGTATTCTTTATAAACTAAACTTTCACAGCCATGGGAAGACATGGAGATATTTTCATAAGTATGATTGGATTGGGGTTTTCCATATTTATAAGTATCACTATGGTTGTTTCTGCCTATGGTTGGGCCTTAGTTGAGTTACTCTTTTGATTCATAGTTTGGCCTAGAGTTGAGTTCCTATTTCTTTCTATGATGGGGTTCGGAGTTTAGTGTCTATTTTTTATTCATGTCCAGGCCCAAAATTATGTCGATTGGGCTTGAAAATCTTGTGGTTTGTAGGTGGTATCTCTTTTATTATGTTGTCTATTGTTATTATTACATTTTTATGCTACCTTATTGCAATTCTTCCGTGTTATATTTTTACCTTTGGCTTAAGGAAAATGTCATACTGAGTTGTTGGATGATCGATTTGTGCCTAACGGTGGGTTAACTTACTTACATAGGAGTTGTGCCTTAACTTTATTTTGATCAATTATACATCCATACCTAGTGTTAGTTGTATGTTTGTAGTTAATTTCCTTATTGTTGTTTTGCTCTCTTATACTGGCCTAATTTACTTTCCTGGACTTTGCTTTTCCTATACTTGTTTTGAGTTCGATCATCCTATGATGCCTCCTAGGTAAATGTGTTTTGTACTCATACTGCACTATTTTCATAGTGCATATACCGGTATAGGTCATCGAAGGAAACATCATTGTGTTGATCAGATAGCTGATCCTTGCAGACCATGGTGAGCTTCTAGCATTTGAGCTGACATTTATTCTGTTGATTAGAGAGTTGACCCTGGGAGACATAGTAAGCTTCTAGCATTTGCGCTGATTGTGTTCTCCACCTGTTGTACCTAGCTTTATTTTTTATCATGGAAGTCCTTGTTCCTAGTTTGTATTTCTATGAGCTTTATATATTGTATATTTCTTTTGGAGTACTCTAATATTGTAGCTACTTTTGTCAATAATACCAGGTTTTGGGAAAAGTGTTTATATATTTGTAGTTGTTACTTGTATTTTCTATTATCTTATTTGCCTATTGTAAAGGTTAATTATAGACCATTTCTTA
>JBDJHY010264419.1:0-10454 GCA_039654485.1 Withania somnifera
TCGCCAATAGCAATCTGAAATCATCACACTGGTAGTATCACCTATGGTCCACAATGTCATCATCAACCTCTGTGTGTTAAAAAGTTGTACTCACTGCCGTATCAGACACGGTCTCAAGTACCAGCGCTATACTCACTGCCGTACAGAAGACAGTCTCAAGTGCCAGCATTTAGTAATAAAAACATGCATGTGATTAAGTCCCGATACTAGGGATTATTCTTGGACTAAAATATGTATGTGATTAACTCCCGGTGCCAGGGATGATTCTTGGACTAAAAAATGTAAAAGTAGTACAACTGGGTGCTCGATACTATGTCGAGACTAAATCAGTGGAATCATTACTTATTTAATTATCTTAAATTACCATTTATATCCAT
Source organism: Withania somnifera (assembly GCA_039654485.1). NCBI lineage: Eukaryota > Viridiplantae > Streptophyta > Magnoliopsida > Solanales > Solanaceae > Withania > Withania somnifera. The sequence continues at coordinate 378 of JBDJHY010264419.1, forward strand.
ATCTGTTATGAAGTATCATTAATCTCAACATTAGCCCTTAAGGCTCACATATCAAGCGGTGATACTACCCAGCCACAATGCACTCTCATCGGAGCCATAGCTCGGTCCCTCTGTGTCATGAATGCATAGAGAAGCAGTAATATATAAGCATATTTCATTTAAATATCATGTTGTAATCACAACCTATGCCCTGCACAGGCAACTGAATAAATACTAAGTCTTGGTCCTGTATCAAACAGGTATCAACATAACCATATCAACAATCAACGGATGAAAAAAGTATATGGGGAAACTATTCAACTTAGCTACCCATCCCAAGGAAGCTATTCAGTACAACTAGTAAAGCCGTAAACCCAGAATTAGCACACGAAAACCTACCTGTTGTCCAACGACAAAGCTTGCAAAAATGCACAAATTGCACTCCAAATGATATCAAAATAGCTCCAATCGATTTAAAACTTACACCAATGAATTTTCTACATTAATACGAGTCTAACGACGCAGTTTATTCTAAATGATGGATTAGGCCCAAAATCGGGCCATAAACGGGCCTAAAACGGGTGAGCTTTTGGTGATCAGAGTGTCTTATTGTAATTTTGATTCTTCCATCAGCATTGGAAATGTGATATTTGGCTATTTGAGTCATTAATTAGCTTCCCGAGGTGCCCAGGATTGTTTCGAGTCTCTTGTGGGAAATTAGAAATTTGACTCTTTTGGTTGATCTTGGTTTGAGGGATCTATTTTCTCAACTGACCTTCGATGGTGTTTTCATTGATTCCATTAAGTTTGCAATGTGTTTTTCATGCAAGATGCATGTTAAATTTATTGTTGTTCAACTTTGTTTTGATAAATCAAATATTGCAAAGTCCCGGTATCTATTACTAATTAGAATTGGTCCATAATGGAATTTCGGTCTATACCAGCACCATAATATCAGATTGGGGAGGAAGATTAGAATTAGAAATTGATAGAAGAGGGAATCCCCCTCCTTGTGGTTAAGGTAATGACTTCGGGCATGGACAACTCCCATAGTGTGACGGGCACTCCGTTCGTATCTTTTTTTCCAATTTCGGTCTCGATTGGTTCAAAAGATTGAATGGCCAATTCTCCTTTAAACCCTTGATTATGTGCACCTATTGGAAAAATTAGTTGTTGCAGAAATTTTTGCAAATCTAGGTACTCAGTGCATCGCACTCCAGGAGCACAGTAGCGGTAAATCATGTCTTCCACCTTTAGCATATTTACTCAAGGCCACTATGATCATGTTATTCTGTGGTTTTAAGGACTTAGCACTATTTCCTTAGAGAATTGTGATCATGTTATTTTATAACTTTAGCTATTTTTCACGAATGCGCCAAGTTATCATGATTGTGCAAGATCATAGTCCATTATAAAACTGCTAGACCTTGAAATTTTAGAAATGTTTCTCATTTATTTTTTGTTTTTGTTGATTTAATTACTCTCAAAATCACTCCCAAGCTTGTGCATAGTCGTGGGGGCTTGGTGAGAGGGATTCCTATTATACCCCTCATATTTAGGTAAGCTTTGTTTTCTTTCTTCCTCCTTCTTAGCTCAAGTAAAGCTTCAGTGGAGTTTTTGTTCCTTGTAAATGGTATTTAGTGGATTCTTTGATTATTTTGCATAGAGACAATATTGGTAGAGAAATTTTCATTTTGGGATTTCTTTCCGCCAATTACCAGGTGTGTGGGATGCCTAATTCTTAATTTATCATCTTTGAAATGCTTACACCTTCTCCATAAACCCTATTTCACCAATTAAACACCTTATGGTGGTCTAATTATGCTAAATTTCTAACCATATGTTAATTGGGATGAGGCCTTCGTGCCAATATTTTTAGGTTATTTTTTCAGGCCCGCGGCCTCATTTTTAGGCCCATTTTCCCACCTATATTTCCTTTTGAAATATGGCTATCATTAATCATGTTTTTATCTTTATATATGTAATTTAATAGTTTTGGGATGATTTATGGTGTGGTCATGGCTTTGATCAAGTGTTGTGCACTTTTCAGGATTCTCTCCAACACCTAGGTAGGCTAGGTTTACTTTTATATAGACTAGGTTATTGTAGAATACTTTTGTTGTATGGCTAGTCTTATTGATAGTTTTTAGGATAGATGCCCTATATTAATAATTTATCTCCTTTCTACTTGCTTTAAGGGATCCCATGGAGGGATGTTGACGGTGTTGAGTTGTATGTGAATGTCCTAGCCTTTATGTGGGCAGCCATAGACCCTATTTATTTGTGTTTGAGCTATAATATGACTGGTTAGTGAGTTGAGTTCTTATCATGAGGACTTTTTCCAATCCTAGTTTGATGTTTGCTCCATTATTATTATTTTTTTGTGCCGCGATCATGCATATTAGATATGGAGCTTTCTAGATCAAGCACGGGGGCGACCTAGGACAATCGTAAATAGGTATTGACAGACATAACTAAAAACTAGGTTTTAGGCTTATTGACTATAAAAGGGATTTTCTTACTTACATGTATACTTATTCCACGACCACCTAGTGGTATGCTAATTTTTGATATAAAGAAAATAAATTTTTTACTGTCACAGAGTTATATCTTGGGCATTGAGGCCTAGGGCCCATATTGGTGCGCGGACCTCCAGGGGTGCAGGCCCCACTATTTATATTGAGGCGCAGACCTCTGGCACACAGCCTCCACTATTGATATTTAGGCACAAACCTCCTAGGAGAGTCCCACACTGTTAATACAAGCACATAGACCTCTGAAGTGCGGCCTAAATATTGATATTGAGGTGTGGACCTCCTTGGCATAGCCCATACTCTTATTATTGTGGCTTGGACCTCTTGTGTAGGGCCCATATTATTGTTATTAAGATGGAGCCTCCCAAAGCATGGTCCCTCCTGGGGTGCGGCCCCCACTTTTTATATTAAGGTATGGACCTCCGATATATAGCCTCCACTAGTGATAATTAGCTTCAGACCTCCTAGGAGGGTCCCACACTATTGATACTAGCGCGCAAACCTTCAAAGTGTGTGCCCCACTGTTGATATTGAGGTGTGGACTCCTTGGCATGGCCCATACTATTGATATTGAGGAGCAGATCTCTTTGCTAGTGGTATCAGAGCATCAGTTCACCAGATGAATCTTCTCATGCGATACTACTCGTACTATTTCTGAAAAAAATACCTTGGCTTCAGTATTTTGCAGATGGTGCATACCAGCGGTTCTTTCGTAGATCAAGACCCTACCCTAGTATGCCAAGATGCGATACGGGTGGTGCGCAACAAGCTTTACTATCCTAGCCACTACATACGGTAGGGTACAACATGGTAGATAGTCCTTAGTCATTTTCTCAAGGAGCATTATAGGGTGCACCACCTCCCCCAGTGTTTATAGCATTGGTGGCACCACCAGTTCCACTGATATTGCCATCTCAGATTGTTACTATATTTAAACCACCATCGACTCCTACAATACCTGGCTCTAAGGTGCAGAGATGTTATACCATGAATTTATCAACATATGTGAGGAGCATCTGAGAACCTTGGAGTTATTAGAGATGTATGGGGCTGACTCTACTTCCTATTTTGTTTAAGGTGCATCTAGCTATTGGTGGAGACTGTTCGGATGTCGTAGGCCCCAAGATCAGCCCTACTGAATTGGGACAATTTTGAGAGCCCTTCATGGCTCGGTATATGCCTAGGAGCACATGAAAAGCGTTGCAGGCTTACACAAGTGTGTTATAACTTTTTCTGAGTATAAGGCCTATTTTATAGAGCTTTCTAGGCATGCTGGATATTTGATGCCTACTGAGGAGGAACGGATTCAACTCTTTGCGTATGGGTTAAGATTGGTCCTGTGAGGTGAGATTGAGTAGATGTTGGTGTTGAAGAGTTCCTTCCTATATATTGATGATAAGTCTTTCAACATATAGTCTTTAGCTCACCATGCCCCAGGGGAAAGCAAGAAGAGACAGCGTCACCAGGGAAGTTTTTTGGGGTCCACAACTAGAGGCCATGGTTTTGTAGAAGGGGAAGACCAGTCGATAATACCATGACTATTATTGGGTAGTCAGCCTGCCAGGAACCCAAGTTCAAGTTCATGAGACCATATTGAGGGTCCCTGAAGCTAGGATAGAGATGTTGTGGATGTTATTAGTGCGGAGGGGTCGGTCACTATACCAGGGACTTCCCCAAGTTTTCCAGACATTTTTTTTTGTAGAATCTTTCTATGTTGAGGAAATAGGTGCCCATTTTTCTATGTATTGTCCTCAGTACATGGCTACTCAGACTGTATTTTAGTTGCCCAACCACTTCAGGTAGTGCCACCAGCTATAGGTAGACTGCCGGCCACTTGTGAAAATAGGGGAGGAGTCTTGGAAGGAGGAGTAAGATGTAGATGTGTTAAGCCACAAGAGGGTTGAGGCCATCATAAGCTCTATGTTATTTTGAATAGGGCCAAGGTTAAGGCCACAAATGCAGTTTTCACTAGTTGGTTGATTCTTCATGGGAACTCAGCATTGATTTTATTTGATCCTGGATCCACCTTATCTAATGTGTCTATTTATTTCAACTCCTGGTTGGGTGTTTCTAGTGAGTTATTACCTTTACCCGTAAGTACATCTACTGTAGTGGGCATAGGCCTAGTGGTGGATTAGGTATATAGGTCATGTTTTGTGAATATTATGAGACAAGGCACTCGCGCTGATTTCATTGAGTTAGATTTGTTATATTTTGATGTGATCTTTGGCATGTACTATTTATCCCCTTTTTGTATAGTCCTAGATTGCTAAACCTAGACCATAACCTTGTTTGTTCCTGGTATACCCCTATTAATGTGAAGCGGTCCCACTAGTCGTTCTTCAGTTTATGTTATTTCTTACTGTTGGGATCGTAGCCTCGTTGCTCGAGGTTTTCATGCCTACTTGGGCCATGTTAGAGATTTTAGTGTTGATTTTCCCTCCCCTGAGTCTATTTAAGTAGTTGGTGAGTTTTTGGATTTATTTCCTACTGATTTAGTCAGCCTCCCACCCATCGTGTTATTAATTTTTCTATTAAGGTTTAGTCGGGTACTAGGACAATTTCTATCACCCCTTACCGTGTGGCACCAAAAGATCTTAGAGAGTTGAGTGTCTAGTTGCAGGATTTTCTTGACCATGCCTTTATCCATCCTAGCATGTTGCCATAGGGGCCCCCATGTTGTTCATTAAGAAAAGTACGTGTCTTTGACGATGTTATTGATTAAAGAAAGCTGAACAAGTTTACTATTAAGAATAAGTATTCCCTACCATATATTGATGACTTGTTTGACCATTTATAGGGTGCCACAAAGTTTTCTAAGACTTATTTAAGATCTGGATACCATCCGTTTAAGATTCGAGTTGAGGATGTCCAAAAAATAGCTTTTTGAATGAGGTATTGGCATTATGAGTTTTTGGTGATGTGTTTTGGCTGACTAATTTTCATGCAGCCATTATGGATTTGAGGACTCACATATTTAAGACCTATTTTAGACATTTTTGTGATTCTATCATCGATGACATATTGGCTTATTCATAGAGTTGAGCAGCGCACGATGAGCACTTGAGGGTACTGTTACAGGATTTGAGGATTGAGCAGCTCTATGCCAATTTCTCAAAGTGTGAATTTTTTCTTGAGTTTGTATCCTTTTTTTTCATGTGATATCAGGTTTTGGCATTAGTGCTGATCCGACCAAGGTAGTCGTGGTGTGTTAGTGGTCTCGACCTACTATTATTATAGAAATTTACAGTTTCCTTGGGTTAGGTTGTTATTATAGCCTATTTTTTCAGAACTTCTCTTTCATTGCAACTCCCTTGACTAGACTGAAGAAGAGGAATGTGCCCTTCCAGTGGTCATCTGAGAGTGATTCTAGCTTTTTGAAGCTAAAGTAGTCGTTCTACTTCCCTAGTTCTTGCCTTTCCAATCAAGGACTAGCGCTAGTCATTGTTTCGTGATGCTTCGACTATTGGGTTAGGTTGTGTTCTAATGCAACATAGTCATGTTATATCTTATGCATCGAGGCAATTGAAGAATTACGAGTGCAACTACCCCACCCATGACTTGGAGTTGGCGGCGGTGGTTTTTGTACTTAACATCTTGAGGGACTATCTTTATAGCATCTATTATGAGATTTATACAGATCGTCATAGTTTGTAATATATCCTGAGTCATAGGGAGATTATGTTGAGGTAGTAGGTGGATTGATCTCCTAAAGGACTCTTATTTGAGCATTCCTTATCACCCAGGAAAGACTAATGTGGTTGGAGATGACTTGATCCAAAAGGCGATGAGTATGGATAGCCTAACTTATATTTAAGTTTCTAAGAGGCCATTTTCTCGTGTCTTTTAGTCCTTGTCCAATATGATGGTTGGATTGGACATTTTAGTGCTAGAGTGGATTTTCTCCCTTGTTAAGGAATGGTCATCCTTATTGATTTAATTCGGCACTACCAGTAGGAGGATCCCCATCTTTTTCAAATTACAAAGAGGGTTTTGAGAGGTGATTTCAGTTGGGCCTCACTAGATTCCTATGGTGTGTTATGGGTATATGTCCGCTTATCCATTTTGAGATTTGGTGACTTGATTCAATATCTGTTGTGTAAGGCTCACTACTCTAGATGTTCTATCCACCTGGGCATCGTGAGGATGTAACACAATTTGAGGCAACTTACTAGTGGCGGGTCATGAGGAGAGCTATAGCATCCTTTGTGGCTTGGTAATTAAATTGTCAACAGGTAAAGTTCTAGCACCGGAGATCGGGTAGTGAGATACAAAGGCTCCCTATTCCTGAGGTAAAATAGGAGTGGATTACTATGGACTTCATTTCAGGCCTTCCTCACTCCTGATTGTACTTGAGTCATCATGGATAGATTTACCAAGTCAACTCATTTCCCGTTGATGCACTCTTCTTGGGGTGCGAAGAGACTATCAAAGTTCTATTTTCACGATCTGATTAGGATTCATGGGTTACAAGTTTCCATTATATCTGACTAAGGTACTCAGTATACATCAGGGTTTTGGATGTTTGTTTAGAATGTAATGATTATGGACATCAGGGTTTTGGATGTTTGTTTAGAATGTAATGATTATGGAGATTTCCTTGCGTATGGTGATTCACCCTCAGAAAATTGGGCAGTCCGAAAGGAGTATTCTGGTACTTCAGGATATGTTGCGGGCTTGTGTTTTTTATTTTATTTATAGTGGGATACACATTTGTTCTTAGCAGGGTTTTCAAATAATAACATTCATCACTCCATTATTTAGATGGTGCCATTTGAGGCCTTGTACGGTAGGAGATGCAGATCGTCGGTTGGTTGGTTTTGTGGCGCAGAGGTTTGACCCCCATAATTTTGATTAGCTTTATGATACTATGGACTGGGTCAGAGTTATTTAGGATAGGATTCAGATAGCACAAAGAAGGCACAAGTCCTACACAGATCATAGACATCATCCCCTTAGTTCGGTATTAGTCATATGGTTTTCCTTAGTGTGTCGCATATGAAAGGATTTATGAGGTTTTGAAGGCGAGGGAAGACTAGCCCCTGGTTTTAGGCCTTATGAGATCACATAGAGGGTTGGAGATGTTGTCTACAGGCTTTCCCAACCCCCAGAATTAGCTTTTGTACATGCAGTATTCCATGTATCAATGTTTCTCCTAGATGTACCTAACCCATCCCATATGCTTTGCCGAGAGTCTGTGCAGACTGATGACATGTTAACTTATGTTGAGGAGCCAAAGGCCATTATAGACAGAGATGTGAGGAGACTAATATCTAGATATATTTCATTGTAGAAGTTCATTGGGTGCATCAAAAAGTCGAGGAGGCTACCTGGGAGACAGATCATGATATGTGGTCCCAGTATCCATATTTGTTCGAGCCTTAAGGTACTACTATTTCCTTTATTTTTTAGGACAAAGTTTCTTTCTATTGGTAGATGTTGTAATGTCTTATTTTGTTAATTATTTTCCTTTCAATTTTGTAAGTGTTAGAGCCTTCTGTTAGCTTCCCCAAGTCATTCATGACTTGTTTGGACCGTTAATTTGGTTCCCTAACAATTCTATAGCCTATTATTTTAGTTTCCTGTATTGAAGTCTTAACCTTGAAATAGTGGAACTTTAGAGTGAATTCTTAGTAAACACATTTGGACTCATTTGTTGATAGTTTTGTTAGCTCCAAAATATTGACTTTTATCTAGTTGGACCTTAAGATCATGTCCCAGCATGTGCGTTGTGAGTTTGAGATGTATTGTGGAAATTCAGTTCATCCAATGTTCATTTTGGAGCTTGGGTGGGCTTTTGGTTATCAGAGCATCAGAGTGGAATTCTAACACTTCCATCCACTCTGGAAATATGATTTTGGGCTAGTTGAGTCTTTAGTTCTCTTTTAGAGGTTCTCGGGCTCGTTTTGAGTGTGTTTGTGGGAAGTTAAAAATTTGACTCTTTTGGTTGATTTTGTTTTGGGGGATCTTTTTTCTCAAACAACCTCCAATGGTCGATTCGTGCATGTCGTTGAGTCTAGAATATGCTTTTCATGCAAGATGCATGTTTAGATTATTGTTGTTGGACTCCATTTCAATTCTAAGCCCCTGTAGGAATATTAAGTTTTTTCTAAATTTTTTGCAACTCCAGGTACTCAGCGCAATCACACTTGTAGGGCACGATCGTGGTAAATCATGTATTCCTCCTTTAGAGTGTTTTCTCTAGGCCATAATGATCGTGTTGTTTTGGAGTTTCAATGATTTAGCAGAATCATGCTAGAGCGTCGCGATAGTACTATTCCATTACTTGGCTATCTGGCACGATCGCACATGATCGTGGTTAGTTATAAAACTTCCAGACCTTCAAATTTATGAAACATTTCTCATTTCGTCTTTATTTTTCTTACTTCCATTACTCCAAAAATTACTCCAAAGCTTTTTCATTGTCATGGAAACTTCATAGGGCGGATTCCTAGTTTACCCCCTCATTTTAGTTAAGTGTTCTCGTCTTTATTCATCCCCCGTAGCTGAAGTGAAGTTCTAATGTAATTTGTGTTCCTTTGAAATGGTATTTATAAAATTCCTTGTTTATTTTGCGTAAAAAATTGTTGGCAGAGTGATTATCATCATAGGATTTCCTTTAACCAATTTCCACCAATTGATCCTTGAAATGTTTAACTCTTCCTCCATTAACTTTGTTTGGCCAATTGAGTACCTTCAGGTGGTCCAATGTAGCTCATTTTTGAACCATGAATTCGTTGTGCTGAGGCCTTCGTGCTGATATTTTTAGTTTACTTTTTCAGGATGAGGGTCCTACAGTCCTGTGTTCCATCCCGAATTGCCCTTGGAAATATAGGTTTCATTATTCATGTTCGGATATACAGGTGTGTAATTATGTAATTTCGGCCAATTTTGGTTGTCTTGGAGCTTTGAGCTAGTTTTGCACATTTTTCAAGCATTGTCATTGTGTCACAACATGATTTCTCAGATCAAGATGGCATCTACTATACCACTAGTAGGAGAACCAAACCTCATAGTCCATAGCTGAAGCGGAGGACTACTACAATTAATATAGAAAAATTATGAAAAGAAATAGTCAAGGTAATAAAGAACAGCAGAAAACACCCATGACCCGATACTAATGTCAAATAAATCACTAATATAGAACAACAAGGATAGAAAGTATGCAATATCAAAAAGTCTCCGAAATACAGTGGAGATAATCAAAATGTAATGCTGAACAAAAACCAGATCAAGCTGTACGCCAAGCTCACCCTGAAACTCTACTCTGAAGAGAAATGAACTATCGGCAAACTGAATCACGATCGAGGACCTATGCTCAGATCTGCACAAGTGCAAGTGTAGTATGAGCACAAGCCGCTGAAGCAACCTGTACTCATTAGATTTCGAGGCCCACTAAGCACACAACAAAACTAGCTGCAATAAATAGTGGAATAATAAAGAAAGTAGTCATGGAAGCAAATAGGACATATCAGGAAACTAGCAGTTCAATATGAATCAAAGCAACATAGACAAATACTGCTAGCTAATCACATAACAGGACCACCGGTACTGGATCAGAATA